>CAUYTI010026136.1:0-32266 GCA_963575145.1 Galago senegalensis
TCCCAGCTACTTGGGAGGCGGAGGCAAGAGACTCGCTTGAGCCCAGGAGTTGGAGGTTGCTGTGAGCTGTAATGCCATGGCACTCTACCCAGGGGGACAGCTTGAGGCTCTGTCTCAAAAAAAAAAAAAAGAAAAAGAAAACCATGGGTGGGACATGATTTGCATGGTTTGTTTGGCAGCTTTTTAGTGGCTTCTAGTCTGGTTTCCATAAGGGTTGAAACAAGAAGAGCAGAGTAGGAAGTGTGGGGGCAGTGTGTGCGGTGGTCCCCCACTTCCCTTTGTAAACAGCAGTCCCGCGCAGCACCATCAGGGCACATGGAGGAGGATGAAGGCAGAAGGAAATTGCCTGAAAGGTTCTCTTTGCCCATACTGTGGGACAGGCTCCATGTTTCTGCTGAGGGCAAGGGGCAGATGCATGGGTGCTGCACACATCCTCAGCAGAGCAGACTCGGCCACTGTCTGCTCTTCAGGAGGTTTACAGCTCTCTAGGCTGTTGCTCCAAACTAAACACCCCATGAGGCAGAGAGACCTACCTGGCCAGGTGTAGTCCTGGTTGCGGCACCAACTTGTCTGGTATTGGGCAGGTCTTGCTTGTGAAAGGAGGGGGTGGTCTGGGCATCTCTGAGACCCTCAAGGCCTTGTGTCCTGTGGCATAGGAGCACGTCTGCCACAGACTCATCCCAGTGAGCTCCTCTTCCCTGGGAGCCCCCAGAGAGGAGTGGGTTCCCAGGAACAGATCTGTATAGTGAGGGGTCAGTTGGAGGGATGGGTGGAGTGTTTGCTGGGCACAAGCCAGTTAGGAGGCTGGGCTCCTGATCAGTCCCAGAGGGTCTAGGTCTGTCTGTCTCTCACACGCTGCACCCAATCCAAAGTCATACCCCTGAGATAACACTGGTGATGCTTAGGATCAGGAAGTGAGAGGGTGTTTGTTATAGTTCTGGTCTGCCCTGCCCATGTGGCTTGGGAGATGGGTCCCAGTTCTACAAACTCTTTCGGCCTCCTTTAGCCTCAGAAGTTCCCCCACTCACTGGGGCTCCTGCAGAGACCCCAGTCATCTTCGGTAGGAGGAGGTGCTCAGGACATATTTGGTGATTTGAGTTCGGTGTCTTTGGATCCTTGAGATTCTTCCATCATTAACTTATAACAAACAAACAAAACCATCTCAGTTTTCTTTGAGTCTCTGGAGCTGCCCAGAGCTCCTGGGCTGCCCTTTACAGAATGTCATCTGTGGTCCCATTTCCTCCATGCCACCTGCACCTCCGCTCACCGAAACCACTCCTGTGAGTAAAGGGTGCTCATGACATGGTTGCCAAATCCGGCCAGTGCCTCTCAGCACCCCCCGCCCTTGCTGCTTCCTTCCTGGGTGCCGCCCTCTTCCTGGGTGGCCTCTGCCTGTAATCCTCCCCTTGCAGGCCCCTCTGCCACCCGCTCAAAGGCATTCTGGCCCCTCTTCCCCACCTCAGGCCCCCTCTATGACTGGCCCTCCTGCCTCTCACCCTCTTCCTTTAACTACCACATGCTGACCACAAGTCCCCAAACTGATCCTGTGGGTTGCATCTGTCTTGCACTTCAGGCCTCAGGCTGTCTGGGTGGTCAGTGGAGTCTCGGGGTCAGTATTTCCAGGCTCCTGTCTCTCCTTCAGACCAGCCTGTATCATCTGAACTAGAGTCACGGTCCACTCACACGGGCACTCAAGCCAGAGTGCAGGTCCACCCGGATCCTTTCTCTCCCCGTTCTGCCCCTGCTGTACCAGGCCAAGTGCCCCCAGCAAGGCGCCACCCAGAGGCAGTTGTTTCAGGAGCACCTGCCGCAGCTTCACCGTCCTTGCTGGCATTACTCCGGAGTCTGTCCACAGAGTGCCCTTCTCAGAGATCTGAACTGGCCATTCTGCCTCAGTCTCCCCTGCCTCACGCCCTCGTCCTGTTGCCCCTTTGCCACAACTGTTCAGGCCCCTCCGTGCTGTACACTTGTCTGACACTTGTCCCCCTTTGGTGTTCCATGCATGGGTGCTTCCTCAGCCCAGCCCCCTTCCTCTTCCTAATTCTCTCTTCCAGACTCCAGGGCTAGGTTTGGGGTCTGGGCATGGGTAGCATTAGGCTCTGCAGACCATGCCCTCAAACCTCCTGCTCTGGGTGTCCTGGCAGCACCCCTTGTAGGGCATTGTAATGATGTCCTCTTCCATCTGGTTCCTACCACCCGTAGACAGGGCCTGTGCCTACGGACCTCGAGTCCTCTGTGCCCACCAGATTGTCCTGCTCAGGGGTCAGCAAAGTATAGTTCCTGGGCCAAATCCAGCCACTATCAGTTTCTATGAATAAAGTTTTATTGGAATACAACTAATGCATATTTATTGCTTCTGGCGGCTGTTGTGTTCACCCTACAGAGCTGAGTACTTACAGCCTGCAGAGCTAAAAATATTTATCATCTCAGCCTTTACAGACCCGTAGTGGGTGCACACCAAGGCTTTTCAATGAGTGGTAATGACTTGTGTATTTATAAAGCTTTTCCGAACTCCAGGAACAGCAATGAGCTCTGTCCACGTCATTACATACTGAGCCTCATGGTGGCCCTGCAAGGTTCAGTAGCCACTGTTAGCTCTTCTCATCTTTTAAGATGAGGAAACTGAAGATTAATTAATAACTTATTCAATATTGCTGCTGCTAAGGGGTGGACCTGGGATGGGAATGCGACTGTCTGCCTCCAGGACTCTGCCTGCCTGCCAGGGAGCAATGTGAGTCTCAGCCGCCACAAGGAAGCAGAACACAGCAGGGGTTCAGGGAGTGGTGAAATGGAGGGGTGATGGGCTGCCATGTCTGGGGTGGGGTGCCCCAGCTTCCAGCAGTTCCCATCAGAACCAAAGCACATGTTGTAAGTGGAGAACATCAAAATTCAGGGAGCTCATGAAGAGCACCTTGAACACAGGGAGACCTTCTGTTCCAACTTGGGACTTTGTGGTTCTCTTTGTTTCTTTATAACTTCTAAGCAGTTTTGAAAAGATTCAGCACACTAACAAGCTGCACAATAGATTTGATGTTTGGTTTAAGGTTCATTCCCCCACAATCCTCAAATTGGGTCAAGCTTAAAAATAGGCAAGTCTGTTTTGGCAGAATAGTCACTCCATGGGTGGTACTGGACTGAACTGGAGATGACCATGGCAGCTGGTGAGTTACGGGCCTTGGTGCTGTGCAGGGAGCACTTCACATGCATCATCTAAGCCTCTGTCACCCTGTTTTCATGCCCATTTTGGAAAGGAGGAATCAGCAGTCAAGCATTCCCATGGGCCAAGTACAGAGCAGACCTTGTAATCCACCATCAGCCCAAGCAACTCATTACTGCTCCAAGTCACAGTGGCAGGTTAGACCTGGAGCTCCCAAGCCACTTGGGGACCAGCCCTTAGGTCTGGCCTGTGGCTTTCTAAATGTGGCCTCTTTAGCTGTTTGCTGGGCTAGGTTAGGCCTGTAAATACTCTCCTGGTTCGGTTATATATATATTTTTTGCTTTTTTGGGGGGGCCAGGGCTGGGTATGAACCCGTCACCTCCAGTATATGTGGCTGGTGCCCTACTCCTTGAGCCAGAGGCACCATCCCCTGGTTCGGTTAGGGTTGGGGCAGTGGTGGGGAGTGCTGGCCTTGGCTTCTCACTTCTCCACGCTGGCCCCTGTGCTCGGGCACAGTTCCTTGAAGAGCTCATTTCTTCTTAGGTGGTGGTGGGGCATGCAAGGCAAGTTGAGATGTTTCTGTTACCTATTAAAATAGTGGCCTTTGAAACTGCCAGAAAATTAAGGTATATTTGAATAGGAGTTAGAAGTCATTCTGTTTATGCCACATTCCACTCCTGGACACCTTTGTTCATTCCTCCCCATTAGAATTCTCCGCTTCCATCAAGGCCCACCTCATATGCTACTTTCACCTCCACCCTAGAGGCCTGATTTGGCCATGTAGTGTCATCGAACACATACATGAGGCTAACAAGGCCATAAGCAGAAGAGCCCTGCCCCTAGGAGTTCCCAGTCTGAGGGAGGATAGGCCAGCCAGTTGTTGCTCAGAATAGACTCAGGGAGTGCTGGGAGCCCAAACTCTTAACCCAGCAGGTGGGATGGAGTAAATTCCCAGCATTTCTTGGAGGGGGCAACTCACAGTAGGTTTTGAAGGCTGAATAGGAGTTGGCTGTGAGCACAAAGGGGCAGCTTGTGCAGTGGCTGCTCAGGGCCTGCGAATAGTGATCCTGGGGAGAGCTGGAGGGTAGACCCTGCCCAAATATTGGGTGGGAACAGTGGGGACAGCAGCCAGAGAGGGGAGACTGGGCCGCCTTTCCCACCTGAAATTCTTCATTGTCCTTTGGCTCCATCATTAGTAGTGATCTGTGCCCCTCACATACAGGAGCCCTCTGAGGCTGGTTCTTCAGGAAGCTGAAGAGCAGTGGAAAGAGCACAGGGTCTGGAGCTTTCTGGCCCAGGTTCAAGCCCCAGCCTTGCCCCTTACTGGGTTTGTGACTTTGAGCTCAATTTCTTCATTTTCCCCCAGTTTGTTCTTTATCTATAGGAAAGGACTATCCCTGCTGTGAGGTGAATGACATGAATAGATGTGAATTGCTGAAGGGGGGGGGGGTCAGTCACAGAACAGACCAGGTCCTGCTGGGGACAGGCAGAGAGAAGGCACACAGGTGACTCCAGCTGCCAGGCTGCCAAAACCGTGTCTGCTGACTGGAAAGCATGTGGTTTCCCCTCTACCAAGAATTTTGGATCTTGGCCCATGTAGGAAGATGAGCACATGGTTCAGTGTTTTTCAGCCTTTTTTATCCCACAGCACACTTAAATTACGTGCATCAACAAAAGTAAAATAATAAATATACTCACTGTGCTTTGAACGTCCTTCAAAAATAATTTTATTAGTGATCTTTAAAACTTCATGGCACACCTATCTAAGATCCTCACATGGCACAGCAGTGTGCCACAGCACATGGGTTGAAGATCACTGAAATAGTCGATCAGCAGAAACTCCCAGCCTAGTTCCCATTGTAATCTGTGAATAGGATAAACCTTAGAAAGGTTTGGTAGAAGCGGACAGAGACCGGGTGTGTGCTCTTCATAAACTATGAAGGCATTCTGGGGGAAGCCAGTCCTTCCAAGACGCTGAGGGGTGCTTGAAAAGGCTCAGTGGATAAGAGAAACCCAGAAGGCCCTTATCCAGGGGAGCAGCTGTGGTGTGGGCACAGACTGAGTCTTCTTTGCGCATGCCACTGCCGGCGGCAGAAGCAGAGTCCAGTGGCACTCTGACCCAATAATGTTTGCAGGGCTGACATTTGTTTGGTTTGCTGTGTATCTTAACCGTCTCAAGACTCCCCATTTCTAGGAAACTGCCAAGAACTTTTGTTTTTCCAAGGGTATATTTGTAAATATTCACTAGGAACTGCATATTGAGTGAATAGTGTGCCCCCACCCCTGCCCCCCTGCGCCAGGAATGAATGTTGAATTGAGAGGACTAGACTCAGACCTGGAACCTGGGATAGACTCAGCCCTACCGCTTCCTTGTTAAGGAAACTGGGTCTCCGAGGTCCTGTAATGTCAGCAGAACCCACTTGTCCCTCCAAATGAGGATATGTCAAAGCCTGTCACCACAGGCCTGTAGCACTTGACTACAGCAGACGTTCGGGAAGTGTTGCCTTCTCAAATTTAGATATTTTCTTGATTTATGGATTTTTTTCTTACAGTAAAGAAAGTCTGTGCTTGCCTAATGAAAAAAAGTGACGATGATAAAAAGTGGAGTCAAAATGTCCTGCCATGTGTGGCCTTAATCTCTGGATTCTTTGGATCTAGATGCCGAAAAGAGCTTTGGTTTTAGAGTTCTGTAGTCATGACCCAGGTGCCTTTATCTGATGGTCCTCTTGTATGTTTTTGCTCACCAGGAGCTCAGAGAAGATAATATCATTTTAATTGAAACCAAGGCCATGCTGGAGGAACAGCTGACTGCTGCTCGCACCCGGGGTGATAAAGTCCATGAGCTGGAGAAGGAGAACCTGCAGCTGAAATCTAAACTGCACGACCTGGAATTGGTACTGCACGCTGGTTGTTACTGACTTAAAATGGACCGGGCACCTTCAGTTTTATGCCATGCCCATCTCTGCTTTTCAGTTATTGGATTTGTTGCTGCTGCTGCCAGTTAACTTTGACTGTAGGGAGTAGCTTGCTTACATCAGTGGGCTCCAATGGGTACCACTTAACACCCACAAACAGACAGCACTTTGATTCACGGATTTTTTTTCTTACAGCAGAGAAAATCTCTGTAAGGATGAATGTACATTCATGTGTGTCTTCTTCAAGAAAGGTCTTTGCTGGCTTTTATGTGTGGGTTGAGCTGTAATTCTTTAGCCTCTTCACAGCTTTTGAGGTCTGCTTTAGAGCCACAAAGCTGGCTGTCACCATAGTACTTGCTTTAAAGCCCCATATAGTATGTCACTTTGCTCAGACAGTATGCATTTGGGGACCTCCTATCTCTCTTCATTAGCTAGGTAGCCAGATCAAGGTATCTTTTAGTGGCTGTACCTCTCACAGTGGGGTGGGCCCTGTTTGGAGGTGAGCAGGTACATGATGGTAGATGCACAGGAACTGGGGCTTGCCCAGAACGTCCCCCCAGCTGCATTCTCACTTCTTCCCTCCTCCTGCCCTAGGACCGGGACACAGATAAGAAACGAATTGAGGAGCTGCTAGAAGAAAACATGGTCCTGGAGATTGCACAGAAGCAGAGCATGAACGAGTCTGCCCACCTCGGCTGGGAGCTGGAGCAGCTGTCCAAGAACGCAGACTTGTCAGACGGTGAGTAGTGCCTGGGGCCTGGGACCAGCCTGGCTGTGGCCCCCTCCTCATCTAGGAAGCTGAGCCCTTGGCTCTGAACGTTCCATGTCAGCCCATCCATTCACCTCAAGTAAATACGATTTCCTTCAAGTGCCATTTGGAACTGTTTCATTACAGTTCTCCCCAGGGAAAACATGAGGGACCTGGCAGCCTTGATGTCAGGACGTTAAACACAAATTAAGTGTTGCCAGATTTCCCAGTTCCCATATGGACGCTCCCAGGAGCTTCGAGATTATAGCATGCTGCCACCCAGAAAACGTTTCAGGGCTTCTGTGGATAGCTGAGAGCCCTGAATGGCAGGAGGCATCCCAGCGGTCACTAATCTCCACTCTAAATGTACCCTGGGCATTATTTCCTCTATTCATTTGCATAATTGGGTAAGATTGATGCAGCCTGTCCTCTGTCTCCTGGGTGGGGGTGCTAAGTGGTTGCTGCTTCCAAGACCCGGGTTCTTGGCTGATCTGCCGGCCTCTTCCTTTCCTGCCTGGGCTTGCTCTGCTACCCGCTGCCCCAGCATCCCGAGGTGTCAGTCGGGAAGGGAGGGCGGGGCAGCAGGAAGCCTCAGCTCCCGGCCAACAATAAGCAAGTTCCTGTGTTCGAAAATAGCACCATTCCCATGCACCTGATAATTTAAGTTAATATTTACTTGGAACTTTAGACTGGGATAGGGCTTTTGGCTTTTTATAATTCTGCTAAACATCCCTAAACAAGCTGAAAGGTTATTGAAAGCAGCTGAGTATTTCTTCTCATCAAGGGGTCCTCTCAGTTCCAACCCTAAAATCAACTAGTTACACTATTAATCTGTGTAAGAAGTCAGTAGTCTGTCTGCGCTCTGGAGCCTGTGCGTTCAGCTGGGCCTGAGGGCTGCAGCAGGGGCAGAATCCCCCCCAAACTCCCTGCTTCTGCAAGTGCAGGTCTGTGTGAGGGCATTGCCCTCTGGTGGAACAAAGAGGAGGTGCAGGCTGCCTAGGCCAGTCTCCAATCAAATGAATAATAAAGATATGTAGGTCGCTACAGAAGTTTTGGGGACAGATTGTATATTATGGTCCATTATTTCATTTCCAAGAAACGCACTATAACATCTTATAGTTATCACACTGTAACTCCCCTGTGAAATTTTTAACTTCTGGACTTCTTGGTGCCACTGAAAGGGCTTTGTTTTCATCCATGCAGATTTTACACTTGATTTTTGTGTATCTCAGAACTTTCATAATGACCTATGTACTTGTTACACCAGAGTGGCTGGTAGGGATGGGGGAGGTTAGATGGCCTCACCAGTTCAGACTATTCAGGATAATTTGTGAGCCATCTTAAGGTCAGTGACCATGCTTTAGTCTTAGTGTTCTCAATTGCTAGTACCTAGCTAGGAGTTGATAGGTGTTGGGTTGAATGATGGCATAAGGCAGGCAAAGCCCCAGTATACTTTCGAGTTCATAGTGTAGTGTTTCTTGAGTTAAAAGACCTGACGAAAAGTCCCAGCTCCTCCACTAGTCAGCTGGGTGACCCAGAGCAAATACTAACAAAGCTCTTTAAGTTTCAGCTCTAAATGGGGGTGACGAACCTGCCTTGGTCGAGGGCGTCTGTCCTTATTGTCATTGCCTTTCTGAAATAGCTGGTTGCTCTGGATAGACTCGGGTGAGCCGATGAGAGTAGCCCCAGTGAAGAACCATTGGTTTTCTGAGTATTAAGCCATGTGTCAATGTTAATAGTCTTCCCTGAATTTTATAGAAGAGGAAACAAGCCTTATAATCAGTTCCCTTGTTTAACTTGTAGAACATTAAAAATTGTTCTCTGTGGGTATAGAGCTTCAGCTTGGGAAGATAAAAAGGGATGGATGGGGATGATGGTTGTAGGATAATGTGAATGTACCTGGTGTCCAGATCTATATTCTTAAAAATGGTTAAAATCTTGTTTTGCCATAATAAAAAAATCATAAATGCTGTAGAGGTACTGTCCCAAATGATCGCAGGTTCTGAATTAGTGGAGCTAGGTATGTCAGATCAGGTTAGTTTCATTTGCGGCACAGTCAGGACAAAGCCCTCCAAACAACCTCGTATGTCCAGCGTATGTGTGTTTATGTGTGAATCAGCATTAGGTCCAGGTGAGGGCCACAGACAAGCTGTCCTCTGCTGCTGCCTTGGGTCTTCAGGATATTCTGGCCTGTGCTATTACCCTTGGAACTCAAAGGAGAAGACAGGCGCCTTTTAATCCTTACCATTACCCAGAGGATCTGAACGCACCCATTTTGTCTCCAGATGACTGTGTGTGCTGTGAGAGCCATCACCCTCTGTTCCCCATAGTCCTGAGATGATGAGTAAGGGGCCAGGGTGGGGTTAGCTGCCTAGCACAGAGTGGTAAGGCTCCACAGGACAAGGACATTTGCTGAGTGGGAACAGTGGGGTCTGTGACAACTCTGATCCCTCTTTGGGAGGCTTTCCTATACTTTTCCCCTGCCCAAAAGCCCTATAACCTATTCCCTGCTTGTGCAATAGAGGACCAAGAACTCCCATTCCCAGCTCTTGCCTTTTCTATTTGCATCAGAGCTCTTTAAAAGCAAAATAGGGGTTGATGGTTGTAGGATAATGTGCCTTTTTCTATCTTTAGCTGATTTTTCATTTCGCTTAGAATTCTTAAGCAATTTGCATATAGTATGTCCCTTTTCTTCAAAGTATGAAGACATAAAAAGAAATCTCTGTACAGAGGCTATGGCCCAGGCTGCCAAGTGGTCGGCAGGTGTCCTAGCGTAGCTCCCTGTCACTGGCAGCTGACCTCACTCCTCAGGTCCCTTGCCGCTACCTTCTGAATAGCCCACGTGCCCACTACTCTGAGCAAGCGCAGAAAGTGTCACTTGTGGGCCATCTTGGTTAGCCTCTGAAATCCTTGAGTTAGATGGATTAGCAGCCAGTGGTTGCTTGTAAGTCCCACAGCCTTCAACTCTTGCATCATCAACACCTTAGCCAGAGCGTGTTTCTTCCTGAGCTCTGGGTTGCCCCCACAGAGGGACCCTCGGGTGCTAGTGGCAGCAACCCCACGTGAAGTGGGGGTGGAGGGAGGAGGGAGTGTCTAGTGGGAGCCCCTCTCAGATCCCGGGCAGGGGTGAAAGCAGAGGCCCCCGGAACCCTTGGCTCTGACCGCTTTCTGTGCTTCAGCCTCCAGGAAGTCGTTCGTGTTTGAGCTGAACGAGTGCGCCTCCAGCCGCGTCCTCAAGCTGGAGAAGGAGAACCAGAGCCTGCAGAGCACCATCCAGGGGCTCAGGGATGCAGCCCTCACGCTGGAGGAGAGCAACCTCAAGTGCGGGGAGCTGGAGAAGGAGAACCACCAGCTCAGTAAGAAGGTAGCCGTGGCCTGCTCGGGTCAGAGGAAGGCAGGCTGGTTCTTGTCTCCACAGTTCTTGTCTGCAACAGACAGGCAAGAAGGGGGCCAGGTAGGCTGTTGAGGAGAGTGAGGTGTCCAGATGCAGTCACAGTTAATTATAACAGAGGGACATGAGAGACACCTGAGATGCGTCAGAGGCAGCATGGGCTTGTCCCTGCTCTGCTGGACAGATGACGTCTGTGTCTTCTTGTCTGCTGTGATGTGGGTTGAGGGCGCACCACCTGTAGGAGAAAACCCTTTTTCTCCTCTACATCACTGCCCTTGGCGCTTCCCTTCTGACACTGCATTGTGGGTTTTCCCCACGGAGCAAATCTCCAGTTCTCGGCGGATATAGCCGGGTGTCCTCCAATTTTACTTGGTTCCAGTGCTGTCTACCAGGTTAGCACAAATCCCACAGGTTAAGGACTCAGTCCCACAAGACTGGCCCCCCTTCAGATGCTAGTCCAAGTCCAGGCTGTCCCCTGTGCTTCTGACTGACGGACTGTAAGTCAGAAGTTCCCAGACTCCCTTCCTTGGGTTCCACGGTTGCCAGAATGGCTTCCTGTTACATCTTTATCGTAAAGGATATGGCTCAGGAGCAGCTCAGACACACAGGCTTGGGGAACGGGCACGGAGCTCCCCAGTCGCTCTGGGTCTCCTCCTCCCAGCACCCCCAGGTGTTTGCCAACCCAGACGCTCTCTGACCTCTCCTTGGGACATTTTATACACATACAGAGGCACAGCTGATACATCACTGGGCCATTAGTGAGCAACTCAACCTCTAGCCTTTCTCTCCTCCCTAGAGTGGGAGGCCCTGAAAGTTCTAACCCTCTAATCACATGGTGGGTTCCCCTGGCAACAGGCCCTCATCCTGAGGCTGCCCGGGAGCCCCCAGCCCCTTGACATCTCACTAGTGTACAAGAAAGACATCTACCACTTTGGAGGTTCTAAGAGTTTTAGGAGCTTGTGCTAGGAAATTGAGAAGAGACCAAATGCGCATTTCTTCTCGTGTCATATGACCTAATGGATGTGTGAGGATGGTGGGACTGGTGTGTGTAACGGCCTGGCACAGAGGGGGTGCTCAGGGGAAAGAGCAGCACTCTCTTTAACAAGCGCAGTGGGGCAGGGGCAAGGAAGCACTGTGTGTGGTTCAGAGTTCCAGGCTCGGAGCTGTGCGCGTGAGCGTGAGACGATTGAGCATTTTAGGGTCTTACTGGTGGTCAAACAAGCAAGTCTATCTGTGCTCATTCCCTCCTCTTGGTTTATGGGATAGGAAGAAGAGCAAGCTGAGCTGCATTTGCTTTTAAGGGCAGCAGCTGGGTCTTGCTGGTAGTGCAGCAGAACCCAGACCTATGGGAAGGGAGACAGACCTTTACAGGCCAGCCTTGTTCTCCAGTTACCAGGATCCCCGTTCACACAGCGAGTCTGTTCTCAGATGTGGGAAGGGGCCATCACAAGGCTAGGGGTCACCTACAGGAACAGAGGGCACCTCATTCGTCTGGTCCACACTGAGGATGGCACAGGTGCATCGGGGCTCTGAACACACCAGCTGGCAGATTCCAGCCGAGGGAGGAGGCGAGAGTTCTTACAGGCCGACTGCCACACAGGATTGGCATTTCCAGGTGTCAGCCTGCAGCATCACAGGACTGTGGGAAGAGTGTGGGATGCAGGCGGGATTCCTGGGTCCTCTTGGTCCTGCTCTGCTTTTTCTTCACCTCTGAGTGAGGTGTGGGACACACCCCCTTGCTGTGAGTAGGTTCCTTGGGTTGTCCCTGTGAAGCATTGTGTACCTTACAGCGTTTCAGCTGCCAAGTGGTTTGTCATCTTGCAGGACAACGGAAAACACCCCCTTCTCAGGCCATGTCTTCTGGGGGAACAGCATGCAGAGAGTTCCTAGAAAGTCTTGCTTCTTTAGATTCACGTGGACCTAGCACAGGAAGTGACTTCACAAATGGCAGCCCAACCTTGGCCAAGATAAATAGACCTTTAGAAGATGAGAATTTCCAACTCTGCAAGTCCTCTCAGCTCTGCCCCAGAAAGCCTGCATTGTAATCTCGCTGGCCCAGGGACCTTTGTGGGTCCCCTTCTAGCAGGCCACAAGGGTGGTTCTCAGACGTTTTGCTGCCCTGCCCTGTCTGTTGCTGTCCTTCTTCTGCCCACCCAGCATGACTTCCTTACGCCCATTCCCTCAGGTCACACCCTCTTAACTCCCTGGCCGTATGCCAGCCTTTTCCTGCTGTGGCCCTGAGGAGGTCATGTTTTGGCACAGACTCCCTTGTGCCTGGGGGTTGGGAGGGCCAGAAGGGAAGGGCGGGCAGGCAAGAGCTGTCAGATACTTGGACCCCTCTCCTCCCTGTCCTGCTTAGCCTGCCCCAGGCCTGGCTAGAATCTGGCCTGACCCAGCATGGGTGGTTCTTCTTTTCACTCTCTGTACATGGCACATGGACCTATTGTCCCTGACACCTGGCCCAGAGACTGGGACACAATGCTCCTCCCTAGTATTTAATGGAAGAACACTTTTAGCACCTGTGGGAGGGTCACACTTTGGCCCTTTGCCCCTCAGTTAGCTCAGCCCATCCTGAGCTTCTCTCCCCAGCCTCAGCCACCCAGCCACCGTATCTCAGTCTATAATTGAGCCTATTAGTCTCCACTGAGCCCCCCGGGGGAACCTCAGGAGCATAGCCCAGGCTGTGAGCTGGCTTAGTTCCTTGATATCTATGGAAACCATACTTCTCTGAAATTAAAACATCCTTCCTAGTTGGGTGCTCATGCCTGTAATCCTAGCACTCTGGGAGGCTGAGGAGGGTGGATTGCTTGAGCTCAGGAGTTCGAGACCAGCCTGACCAAGAACAAAACCGTGTCTCTACTAAAAACAGAAAAATTAGCCAAGCACCATGGTAGGACCCTATAGGCTCAGTTGCTCAGGAGGCTGGGGTAAGAGGATGGCTTGAGCCCAAGAGTTTGAGGTTGCTGTGAACTATGACACCACAGCACTCTAACCTAGGTGACAGAGGGATACTCTGTCTCCAAAAGAAAACCTCATTCTCTCTAACTCATGTCACTTCTGTGGATCCTGGGAAGCTGCCTCCCTCCTCTGTGTCTATAACTTTGTATTCATTTCATAAGAGTTCATTCTTTGAGTCAAGAGGGAAAGAATCCTCATTTTTAGGGATAGAATAGCAACTCTTTAGGGGCCTGTCATGAGAAGGCAGAAGCAGCCCGTGTAGAGAGATATCCAGGGGTCCTGGGAGGCCAAGGCCACATTGTAGGAGTCTATAGCCCAAAAAAGGGGCTGTGAGAAGGTTAAGGAACCCTTTTGGGGCCAGAAGGCCTGCAGCTAGCTCACATCTCCTCATAGTGAGCGCCTCCGAGGCACTGACATCCTCGGGATGGAGAGGAGTACAGGGCAAAGTGCCATAGAAGGAGAAAGATGAGGGCCGGGCAGTGGTGGGTGGGACCCAGGAAACTACATCTTTAGGCCAGAATTAAGAACAGTCAGAAGGTTGAGAGAGAAGGGGCAGTAGGGATGAGGGACTAAGCATTAGCAGCAAAGGGGGAGAAGAGAGAAAATCAGACTCTGGAGCCAGCCTAGCTCAGGGTGGGGCCTAAGGGAGCTGGAGCAGGCCCCCCAGGAGTAAGAGCAGGGTAGGGGGTCACACCACCGCTACTTCCTGCATTTGACCTATGTTGCTGCTTTTAGGAATGGGCCCCTCAGAGGCAAGCTCTGGCTCCCTTCTGTGTCCCAGGCCTTCTGCTTAGAGGTAGGGAAGGAAAGATGCTCCCACCTCTGAGAAGGACCCACGTGCAGCCTGACTAGGGGAGGCACTGTCGTCCTGGGGTTCCCTGGGTTGGGGCAGGGGACAGTCTGAGCCCATGTATAGACCTGGGACGCAGGAAGGCTGGCAGCCCCTCATGTGAGGAGTGTGGCAGAGGTGCCTTAGACAGTGGTCCTTAGGATCACCCAAGAAGCTCTGCAAACCTATTCCTGCAAGGTCCCACCCTAGATAGGCTGAATTGGAACAGTGTCTCAGTGCAGGCTGCTCGCTGGTCACCTGGGCATCTCTGGATCTATCTCTAGAGGTTCTGATTTAATTGTTGGTCTGAGGGTCAGATTTTCCATAGCTTCCCAGATCGTTCCCCTTGAGAACCATGGTTTTAGAACAGTGGTCTTGAACCAGCAGCACCAGAATAGCTAGGAGTACATGAATGCAGATGCTCAGGCCCACAGGGTGGGAGTGGGGTGGGCATCATGGATCACACCTGCTATGTGCTAGGTGAGCTACTCTTAGCAGGACGTGCTCAGCACATGGGAACTACCAGCCCTGATGGTCGGTTGTGGAAACTCGCTCACAGCCACATAAGAGGGAGGAAAGACTTTGACCACTGTCCCTTAGTAGCATCTTGCCTTTTCTCCCAGTCCTGTCCCCCATGCTAAGGAGCTTGGCACTGGCAGGAAAGGATAACCCAGGCTTTAACTCCTTATGACACATGCAGTGCAGGCCACAGCATGGGCACTACCAGGGAGCTGGATCTCAGACCTTGCCCTAGAATCTGTGTTTTAATATTGCATCCAGGTACTCGTGTGCATGACATGTGCATGTACCTGGTTAGGTAGTTGATGTTTGGGAGGGGTGGACATAGTTTAGCAAAGGAGCATGGTATCAGGGAGATCCCTGGGCTGCTGTCCAGGCGAGAAGAAATGTGACCTGGCCTGAGGCAGAGGCATGACGGGATTCTGGGGGATGCAGGATGGGTAGGAAGCACAGGACTTGTTGACAAATTTATCTGACCAATCAGGCAGCTGGGTGGCATCACTGATTAAGGCAGGGAGTCTCAGGAAGGAGGACATGGGGATGGTGAGTGGGGTCCCCCTGAGTTGCCCAGCAGTGGCAGACCTGGGCAGTGGGGCACACGCCAGCTGGAAGAGACAGGCTTGGAGTGTGTGTCGACAGATTGGTGCCTGGTGGCCTCGTCTCTCAGAGTGAAGGGTGAGGGGGTGAGGAGATTGCCACAGAACTGTGCCAGGAGGTTTTTCTTTTGAAGAGCTCCTTTAAAGTATTCTGTGGGGCTGAGGGTTTGGTCATGGTTCTGTTGACTGACTTCTGCACCGGGCTGGGTCTTTGCAGATTGAAAAGTTACAGACTCAGCTTGAGAGAGAAAAGCAAAGCAACCAGGACTTGGAGACCCTCAGTGAGGAGCTGATCAAAGAGAAGGAGCAGCTGCAGAGCGACATGGAAACCCTGAAGGCTGACAGAGCCCGGCAGGTAGGTGCTGCCCCAGTTGGTGCCTCTCACCTCTCCTAGAACCCCTGCCCCGTATGAAGGGAACAGAGGGTCTTGGCCACTCCCAGAAATACGTCACAACATGTGGTTATCAGTCACCTCCCCTAGCTGCAGCTTAAACCCGCACTTAGCAGCTGGCTCTGGGAAAAGGTGGCTGGGTTTTACCCCCTAGGGGACATTTAGCAAAGTCTAACGATGTTTTTGTCTGTCACGACTTAGGGAATAAGGTGGACGATGCTTCTGTGCAGGAACTAGGAGGAGGCCAAGGATTCTGCCAGATGTTCTGTAATGCACAACATAGTCCTGAGACAAGGAATGGTCCAGCTACAAGTGTGCATAATGTCCTGGCTCAGAACCATGGCACTGGCAGGAAAGGATAGCCCAGGCTTTTTTTTGTTTTTGAGACAGAGTCTCACTTTGTCACCCTTGGCAGAGTACCATGGCATCACAGCTCACAGCAACCTCCAACTCCTGGGCTTAGGCAATTCTCTTGCCTCAGCCTCCCGAGTAGCTGGGACTACAGGCACCTGCCACAACACTCAGCTATTTTTTGTTACAGTTTGACCGGGGCCAGGTTTGAACTTGCCACCTTCGGTATATGGCCCGATACCCTACTCACTGAGCTACAGCCGCCACCCGATAGCCCAGGCTTTAACAGGTTTTATTTGCCTCGGGGTAGGCATTCCAGGGCCAATGCAGTGGCTCAGTGACACCACCAGAAACTGGCCTCTCACTGACTGCTCTCCTGGCCTTATTAAGGGCTGCTGCACACCCCCAGGGTACAGGCAGGAGGAAGGCAGAAAAGCACAAGAAGTCTCCAAAGGTCCCTCTTTGGATGTTGCCTTAGCCAGCTGATGTGTGACTGCCTCCGCAGGGGAGGCCAGAGTACTGAGGGTTTAGTTTTTCAGCCTCTGTAGGAGCTGAATTAACAGGGAAAAGAGGGTCGAGATGGCGCTGCATGTAGTGAACAGACGGTGCCCTGCCCGGATGCAGGTCAGAGCTGGAAAGGCAAATGGCCAGGTGATAGGCAAGGCAACCTCAGGTGTGTGCTGCTGAGGGTATAGACGGGTGCTGAGGGGAGAATACTGGAGTGCAGGGCACCTTACCAGTCTTCTTTGCAGACTGACCATGAGGGTAAGAGGGGGTTGGTGAGGCTGAAGTCCAGGGGAGGGTACTCTAGGCAGAGGGCACAGCATGTGCCAAGTGTCCCCAGGAGGAAAGGGCTGGGAATGGTGGACAGTGGACTGGCCTGAGGGGAGGCCACGGAGATGGGTAGAGCCCAGTCATCAGGATCCTGGTCCATGACCAAAAAGTATGAGGGAAATCACTAAAACTGCAAGTAAGGAAAAGATGTAGTTTCCATTGGAAAACCATCCTGACCACTCTGTGTGTTTTGACTTGAACCATCTTAAGTGATCACATCTATGCTTGCTCACCTGCGTCTGCGTCAGGCCCTTGGGGAGCATATAGACATTTGGGCACAGGTAGGGCGGTCATTCAAGGCCTCCACTTTCCAGCCCCTGGTGTGAGCCCACATCACTGAAATGGGTTCATACCATAGCCTATTTATACATTATTCCATAGATCAAGGACCTTGAGCAAGAAAAGGACCACCTCAACCGAGCAATTTGGTCTCTGCGGGAGAGGTCACAGGTCAGCAGCGAGGCCCGCGTGAAAGACGTGGAGAAGGAGAACAAGGCCCTCCACCAGACCGTGACAGAGGCCAGCAGCAAACTCAGCCAGCTGGAGTTCGAGAAGCAGCAGCTGCACAGAGACTTGGAGCAGGCCTGGGAGAAGGGACAGCGGGCGGAGAAGCTGGAGGGGGAGCTGCAGAGGCTACAGGAGGAGAACACACAGCTGGCCGGCAAGGTGACCTCCCTGGAGACGGCCACTGAGAAAGCCAGGGCCCTGGAGCACGAAAGCCAGGGTCTGCAGCTGGAGAACCGGACGCTGAGGAAGTCTCTGGACACCTTGCAGAACGTGTCCGTGCAGCTTGAGGGCCTGGAGCGTGACAACAAGCAGCTGGACGCGGAGAACCTGGAGCTTCGCAAGATGGTGGAGGCCATGCGCTTCACCAGCGCCAAGATGGCACAGATCGAGAGGGAGAACCAGCAGCTGGAGCGTGAGAAGGAGGAGCTGAGGAAGAACGTGGAGCTGCTGAAGGCATTGGGCAAGAAGTCGGAGCGCCTGGAGCTCAGCTACCAGAGTGTGAGTGCGGAGAACCTGCGGCTGCAGCAGAGCCTAGAAAACAGCGGCCGCAAGTCGCAGGCCCTGGAGAGCGAGCTTGGCGAGCTGGAGGCCGAGCACCAGGCACTGCAGCGGGACCTGGAGGCCCTGCGGCTGGCCAGCGTGCAGCTCGAGCGGGCAGAGAGGGACAAGAAGGCCCTAGAGCAGGAGGTGGCCCAGCTGGAGAAGGACAAGAAGCTGTTGGAGAAGGAAGCCAAGCGGCTGTGGCAGCAGGTGGAACTGAAAGACGCGGTCTTGGACGACAGCACCGCCAAGCTGTCCGCTGCCGAGAAGGAGAGCCGTGCACTGGACCGGGAGCTGGCCCGCTGCAGGGATGCGGCCGGCAAGCTGAAAGAGCTGGAGAAGGACAACAGGGACCTCACCAAGCAAGTTATCGTGCATACGAGGACGCTGACAACTCTGCGGGAGGTGAGCGGGAGCAGGCTTCTCCTCGGGGGTAGGGGAGTGTCAGCAGGCAGAGGGTTCCAGGATAGAAGTGGGACTCCGTGTCTTTCTCGAATGATTTCCCCAGTTCTCAGCAGAGTAACACCTACAGATCTAAAAACCCAGTGAAAGTCACGTGTAACAGTCCTTCCACAGAGAATTGCTCCTGGTCATTTGGCTTATTTCATTCCGTTATCTCCCCTATGCATAAGAAAGCAGACACACGCTCGATATGCTGTATACACAGTGCGGCTGTCTGTTTTTTATTTATTTTGTCTTACTAAATGGGTTTTAAAGGCACATCTCTCAATGGCTTCAAGACACATGTATTTGATCCTATAGTTTACAGTGTTTCTATTTTAAATATTAAGGTGGTTTCCAGTATTTTCTGCTATTAACACTAGCCATCTTGTGTACACACATACCATTGTGAATATATCAAACTTTTCTGAGGACATATTCCTAGAAATAGAATTACAGGATTAGAGAGCATTTAATTACTTGTTGCCCCATAGACAAGACACTCATATCAGAAATCAGACCTGCTGCTCAGAAGTCAACATAAGTGTCATTCTAACACATATCTCTGAGAAGGAACCCATTAGACCCCGTACGGTGGCACCTGGACTGGTGGTTTTCTTTCTTTTTTTTTTTTTTGAGACAGGAGCCTCAGCTCACAGCAACCTCCAACTCCTGGGCTCAAGCGAGTCTCCTGCCTCCGCCTCCCAAGTAGCTGGGGCCACAGGCGCCCGCCACAACGCCCGGCTATTTTTTGGTTGTAGCCATCATTGTTGTTTGGCGGGTCCGGGCTGGGGATTCGAACCCGCCACCTTGGGTGTACATGGCTGGCGCCTTAGCCACTTGAGCCACAGGCGCCGCCTGGACTGGTGGTTTTCATGCCGGTGTGTTCATTTCCTTTCTGCGGGAAGAACATCCCCTAGGTTTAGGCTCCGCATGAGGCAGCCTTGAGCTGGGCTGGCGCTGGCCTCTCTGCTGCGTCCCTGCTGAGCTCCTGTCCCATATGCCTGTCTCATGGTTGTTGCAGGACCTGGTGCTGGAGAAGTTGAAGAGCCAGCAGCTGACCAGTGAGCTGGACAAACTGAGCCAGGAGCTGGAGAAGGTCGGCCTCAGCAAGGAGCTGCTGCTGCAGGATGACAACAGCAACAGTGACACGTGAGGGCACCCTTCTGTCACGGGAGCGCTTCCCGAAGCGTGTTTAGTCTACAGTTCTGTCCTAGTGGGGTCCCTTAAGCTGTTGTCCTTTGTATTCCAGATCTTGTTCCTTAAGGTTCTCAGGCAAGTGTGGAGATAGATTTTTGTCTGATAAAATGGCTTCTTAATTTTTTAGAAAAGTTTGACTGTTGCAGCTTTTCCCTGCAGTGCTTTCTTACGTGACCTTATTTTTCAAGGAAATTTAGTGTCTCGGGCTTTTCCTGGACTTACAGGTGACAAGATCCACATAACTGATAATGGGATACCTCTTTAGTGGAAAGGCCCTGGACTTAGCATTTAGTTAGCACTGTGACCTTGGACAAATTTCTTAACCTTTCTGAGACTCAGTTTCCCCATTTGTAAAATGGCCATTCATAGCCCCCAAAGATAGTGTCACAAAGCTGTAGCAGTAGTGTTGTGTTTGAGAGTTTAACAGGTCTGTCTACTCATGGAACCCTGAAGCGGGCTCTTGAAGGCTGGGCTTGGGCTCCTGATTTTTCGGCTGATGAGTGGTGAAAGAAACCAGTTTTATGGAAAGAAAGCTGTGTTGGTAGTTAGGAAACTGGGGACTTGTGAGTGATGAGGCAGATAAGCAATGCTATTAATGCCTTTGCATTTTCCAGAAAATATAAGATTTTGGAGGGCAGAAATGAATCAGCATTGAAAACAACCCTGGCCATGAAAGAAGAAAAGATTGTGTTCTTGGAAGCACAGGTGGAAGAGAAAGTGAGCCTGAATCACCAGTTGCAGAGTGAGCTCCAGACGGTAAGAGTGACCACCATGGAGTTGAGCACGGGACCCCAGCTGTCAGGTCTGTGCCTCTCCCTTTCCAACCCCTCAGCTGTGCAGCTGAGAGCACCCTGGATACCCATTTCTGGGGGCAAGTGGTATGAGCCACAGGGTTAATGAGGGAGCCACCATCAGCATCACATGTGCTGTACGGAACCAGAGTAAGAGTCAGAGGCCTGTAGGGGGAGGCAGGTGACTGGGAGCAGCACCAGGGCTGCCAGGTGGGATCTGGGGACACCCCATGACAGCCCCATGCAAAGCCAAGCCACAGGCACCCCGAGCAGAAGCCTGCAGAGGTTACAGGCACCCTCAGATGGGAGGGACAGGTGCTCAGGACTGAAGAAGATGTGCACGTGTCTGCTCCTGGGTACGTGTATGCACAGTGCTGTCCCCGTGTGTGTGCACTTCCCATGTGCATACAGATGTGTGCTTTCCACACACATTTACACACATTCTCCGTGCACATATATGTATGTGCTATCTACATGTGTACGCACTCCACACATACACATGTGCACACACTCTCCCCCCTCTTAAACGCGTGCTTTTACATTCCTCCTTTTTGAACATAGGCAATGTTTCTTGGCTGTAGGAATGAGTAGGAATCTGGAACAAAACAGTTTTAGTGTCAGCAGGGACTTTATAAGGTACATGATCACCTGGTCCCTGTTCCTGTGCCTCACCTGGTCCCCATTCCTCTGCCTCACCTCTGCTTTGTGGAATGGACAGCTGAGGTGAAGGAGGGCAAGAAGACTTGCCATAGTCACGTGGCTGAAGCAGGGATGTGGCAGGAACAGGCCCCTGCCCTTCCTATCATCTCTGAAAAGGAAGGGAGGACAGAGGTTATGTGCCCTCCCTACGAAAGCAGAAGAAAGGTGTCTGGCCTGTCGCATATGAGGGCAGGTGAATGGTTGGGAGGGTAAGGGTGGCATGGGGCTGTCCCAAGCCACTGACTTGCAGCCCTGAACCAGGCTTTTTCCAGCCTGAAGTCTGCTTTCTTGTTGCTCTGCCCCACAGTTGAAGAAGGAGTGTGAGAGCCTCAGGCAGAAGAAGGAAGAGGGGAAGCACCTGCAGAACTCTGTTAAGCACCCCATTGTGGGGAAGGCGGCTCCCGGTAGCCCAGGGAAGGAAAGCTGGGGACCCAGCCACAAGGAGGCCACGATGGAGCTACTCCGTGTGAAGGACCGGGCCATCGAGCTGGAACGGAATGTGAGTGGGCTGCCCTGGCAGTGGCTCAGAGAGAGACCCTCCTGTGGGTCATCCCACTGACAAGATGTAATTACTGTAAAGAATGCAAGACATTAGATTGTATTGAATTTATCCAAATCTAGCTGACAATTCTTGAGTTGTCCTGGCGGGTCCAGCAGACTCGCAGTGCTGTCGTTGATTCTGACATCAGGGGCACGCTCACCGTCTCCCGTGGTGCGTGGATGTCTGCCTGCCCACTGGTCAGTGTCAAGGTATTAGGTGGTGGGGTAGAGACCATGTGGCTGGCAAACCCAAAAGTATTTACTGTGTGATCCTTTCAGAAAAAGTTTGCTAATGCACGTCTGTGTCTCTGGTTTTATCTGATTCTCAGCAGTGACATTATGAAGTCCTTAGTGATGATTTTTATTATTTGACAGATTAGAAAGCTGAGACACAATTTGAGAGCCTTGACCCAAAGTCTCGTGCTAATACAAGACTGTGGCCCAAGGGCCCGGACCCCTAGCCCACCTTCTGTGGTCTTTATTAGTCTCCTTTAACACGAAACTCCGTATCCTACCTACTGTCACACTTGAGGTGAAGCTGTAGACTAAGGCTTTGACTTCATGTCCTATGAGAGATTTGGGGTTATTGTCAAAGGGAGATGGATTTGGGTCACTGAAAGGCACTCTCAGGGTGTTCAGCAGAAAACAAAAATATTGGCGAGAGAGGGAAGTGACTTTAACTCCAGGGGCCTCGGCCGCCCACTCATACACTCAAGTGCATGTGGCGGCCCCTGTGGTGTGTGAGGGAATGTGGTACTTGCTTCACCCACTGGACTTTGGCTTTGGCCCCCAAGGTAGTGACTTTTAGACATTCGATACAAGCCAAGAACCTGTGAGCCGTTAGCATTTTCCCATTTGGTGCTAGATTGGCTCATGCTTCCCCACCTTTTAGAATGCAGCCCTGCAAGCTGAGAAGCAGCTGCTCAAAGAGCAGCTACAGCACCTGGAGACCCAGAACGTGGCCTTCAGCAGTCAGATCCTGACACTGCAGAAGCAGAGCGCCTTCCTGCAGGAGCACAACACCACCCTGCAGACCCAAACAGCCAAGCTGCAGGTGAGCGCCTGGCTCCAGGGTCACAGTGCAGGCACAGCCCTGCGGGGGCAGCTGGACGGTGTGGGGGAGGGAGAAAGTTAGGGGTTCTGTCTTGTTGTTAATAGGCTCATGCACCGTGATCTGTGAAGGTGGTGGTGGTTTATAAACCATCTTCATTGAGGCAACCTGTGGCTGCACAGGTGAAAAGCTTCATTTCTCTGCCTTTCCGTGAACAGCATTCTTGTCCAAGATCCCCAAAGTCTCTTCCTTGACATATTATTAGAAATGACTTGGAAAAGGGGGGTTTGGAAATCGAATATGTCAAGTTAAACAGAATTAACCAGGTTTCTTTACCATAGAACAGGCGTCCTCAAACTCCGGCCCGCAGGCCACATGCAGCCCGCCTAGGACATTTATCCGGCCTACCTGGTGTTTTTGCCACCACTGCCTGTCCTGCTTAGCAGCCAACTCGTCCCAAGGCCTGCAGTCTGGTCCTCCAACGGTCTGAGGGACAGTGAACTGGCCCCCTGTTTAAAAAGTTTGAGGACACCTGCCACAGAACCTGGCAGAGCCTTTTATTAAGTATGAATTTTTAATCCCTAAGAGGGAAATAAGCTCTGAAGTGGTGCCGGCAGAACCAGTATTTAGGCCACTTAGGATGGATGCTAGTGCATGATTATGATAAGTAGATTGGGGGGAATGAATTTATCATTTGTTAATGCAGTTTCTGGGAAGAATTTGAAGATAATATAACTTAGGCGATAATGAAGAGGAAACTATTTGGCAAAGAGGTCGGGATTAGTTTATTAAAACAGGAAAATGGGATATTGATTTTGTTTCTTACAAAGTCCTTGTCTGGTTTGGTTTTTTTTTTTTTTTAAGTAGTTAATTTATTTTATTTTATTTTTGGCCAGGGCTGGGTTTGAACCCTCCACCTCTAGCATATGAGGCTGGCGCCCTACTCCTTTGAGCCACAGGCGCCGCCCTCCTTGTCTGGTTTTAATATCAGGGCAGTTCTGGCTACATAGAATGATTTGGGAAGTACTCCCTTCTCCTCACCTTTGTCATGATTTTTGTTGTTGAAGTGTTCAGCAAACATCACTTACATTAAGTTGGTTGATAGTGTTTGTTGTTCAAGGGGTCTGTAATCTTTACAGATGTCCTGTCTACTTGTTCTAGAAAACTCAGCTTTTACACGTAGCCCAATAGGGAGGAGATTATCCACAGAAAGGGTGTGATTTGCCCCCAAAGCTCACATTTGTAGAGTGGCTCAGGACTGAAGCTTCAACTGATAGTTCCCACTATTGTTTAATCTCTTTCCCAGAGCAGATCCTTGTGTTCTGGGAGAGCTGTCCTGGGCTAAGACCTCCTGGGTCTTACCTGCTCTGAGGGTCCCCGCTCTTTCCCATCTGCCCAGAGTGCTTCATCTGCTTCCTGGCCCTGCTCACTGCCAGTGGGGACCTGTAGCTCAGTGGAGCCTTCTCCCTCTCACAGGTGGAGAACTCCACTCTGAGCTCCCAGAATGCCGCACTCACCACACAGTACACGCTGCTGCAGAATCAGCAGACAGCCAAGGAGACCGAGAATGAGAACCTGCAGAAGCAGCAGGAGCAGCTGACAGCGGCCTATGAGGCCCTGCTCCAGGACCATGAGCACCTGGGCACACTGCACGAGCGGCAGTCCTCGGAGTATGAGGCCCTCATCAGACAGCACAGCTGCCTGAAGACCATGCATCGGAACCTGGAGCTGGAACACAAGGAGCTGGGGGAGAGGTGGGGCCTGGGCTGATGGGCGGGGTTGGGGCGGGGCCTGCTGAGGTAGGTGGGGCCCTGCTGGGGAAGTCGGGGAATGGTTAAGGCCTGGGGCCTGTAGAGGGAGTCTGCCAGGCTTCTGAAGACTGGGGTGGGAAGCCCACCTGGCCCCCACCTCCCCTCTTGGCCCACTGCTTCCCACTGTTGGGTCACCTGAGCTTTCCCAAAGGGAAGGAAATATAATGTCACCTTCAGCAAGTTGGAGTTTGTGCAGCTGGAGACTGAGGGGGAGGGAGTACTGTGGCTCCCCCAGGCTGGGGAATCCTCCTTTTCTCAGAAATAAGGAGGAAATTCTCTGTGCCCACCAGTTTGCACAGATGTGCTTGTCTAGCTTCCCAGGCCTTCTATTCTGTATCAGGGCCTGGCTTGCTTTCTCAAATTTAAAATGTTTAAATTTTAATAACTTTTGAATATAGAAAGTAAGCAGAGCAGTATAGTGATCCCTCCTTAACCCATCCCCCAGCGTCACAGTCATCTGTGTCCTTTCATTCTCATTTCATCTATGCCTTCCACTCTCTGCCCCCATACATTTTTTCCCTTTAAGGTAAGATGCACCAATCTAGACTTTGCGCTCTTGACAGCTCAGGCTTGAGTGTTGTGTTCATTAAGTCAGCTGACATCAGCTGGGCTCCTGCTTAATGCTAGTCACTCATGGTCCCAGACTTTTGGGCAGGTGCAGCAGGATCCAGAGAGGTATAGGACAGAACACTGCTCTCCAGAGTCGGGGACATGTGGCATGCACCTTAGAGAGAGGTGCATCTGGAGAGAGGCTCTCAAGTACTTGGAATAGAGCAGAGGGAGCAGGATCCGCTTTTCTGTGCTTGTGACCAGTGCCTGCTGATGGCGTTTCCCCTGAGCTAGTCTTGACAAGATGACAAAGCAACCATTGGTTTTCTAAGGTGAGAGCAGGCAGGATGATTTCATTGTACGGAGACAGAAAAGCCTATTGACAGTGCTCCTGGTACATGGGTTGTAGGGATATTCATTTATTCACACACCATATGCTTGCTTTTTGCCCCTGTCTGGAGTTCTCCAGCCCCTGTCTGTGTGCAGATCTTGGTCCTTCAGGGGCCACAAAGGCATCTGCACCTGTAAGACTCTGCTTCTTCGGGACAGAAGTACCATCTCAGCCTCTTGACACTTGGGTCTCTCCCTCCTTATCCACGCGTCCTGTATTCGTGCAACATTTATTGCATATCTGCTGTATACATGGCTCTGTCCAGACATGGTATGGTTGCACCTGGTTGACAGTGAAGTGGAGCAGGAAGTATTCATTCAAGTCTGGTCCTAGCAGGATGCCCACCCCTCAGCAGGCACTTACGTAAGCATCTTCCTAGTAATGCCTTATAGTAATAAGGTTTTAGTGTATTCATGTCTGTTCATTGAGGTTTGCACAGGTGTTGTTTTCCCTATGGTCACTTGCTCAGCGCAGCATGTAGTACTCACTCAGGACTTTGTGCTGGCTGGACAGATGACTGGAGGCCACTTGGTCTGTCTGCTGCAGGCCCGCTGGTTTAATAGTGTAGGTGTCTGGAAAACAGTGTTGGTTGGTTCTGTATTCTTTTCATTTGATGCTTAAATCAGTCAAGGTCGCTCTACAGTTGGGTAGTTACTACCAGTTAGCTATACGCTCGGTCAGTGTGCTTCTCTGAGATGTTCACTGCAAGGGAGCAGGAGATGAGGAAACTTAATGGTCAGCTCATGGCCTTTATTTGTCAAACTTGGGTGATTTTCCCAGAACCGTTAGCCTGGGTGAGAAAGGTCATCACTCTGAAAGCCAGGCAGAGCCTTCAGCAGCCTCAGCTGTCTGCTTCTCCATGTTGATGGTGAGAAGCCACACAAAGCAGCTGCCTGAGCAGTTTTCCAAGTTTGGCTCCCAGTCAGATGGTGTGGAAATGGCTAGTACCAGGGGCTGTGGCCAGGTGGAGTTCTGAAGATAAAGACCTGGTTTGCCAGGAACACTGGCTGTTCTCTAGAAAGGAAGAGGGCTCTAGAGAAGCATTTGCCCAAACAGGGGAGATAGAGGGGTTGTGCCTCAGACCCCTCACACTTCCAGTCTGCCATGCACCCTTTGGACTTGGAGGAAATCCTGGGTCATCCATGAACACCACAGAAGGCTCCAGCTTTCTGGCGGGGCTGGGGCTTGTCAGACTGTCCTTGTGCTCTGCTGCCCTCCAGAGACAGCTGTGCTGCCTACTAAGGTTGAGTTTGGAGAAGAAAATTAAAGCCCCAAGGAGGGGAGGGTTAAAGTGGTAGGGGAAGATAAGGGCTTTGGTGGAGGGGCCGTGGGAATGAGTACTCTGTGCACACAGTGTGTGTGTGTGTGACACACACCTCTAGCCACTACCAACTCTTATACAAGCCTCTGTCCCTCAGGAAGGGCAATTAAGAACAAGCAGACTCGGCTTGGCACCTGTAGCTCAGTGAGTAGGTGCTGGCCACATACACCAAGGCTGGAGGGTTCGAGCCCGACCCACGCCTGCTAAACAATGACAACTGCAACCAAAAAATAGCCGGGTATTGTGGTGGGCACTTGTAGTCCCAGCTACTTGGGAGGCTGAGACAAGAGAATTATTTAAGCCCAAGAGTTTGAGGTTTCTGTAAGCTGTGACACCATGGCACTCTACCGAGGGGAACATAATGAGACTCTAACAACAACAAAAAAATAAGCAGACTTAAGCTCTGAGGGAGGGGAAGGGGTGCAAAGCTTCCCTTGTCCTCAGTGGGCGGGATTAACTATTATGCACAGGGGAATTCTGGTTTTTTGTTTGTTTCTTTCTTTCTTTTAGATATATTTGTGTTTAGCAAGCCACCTGATAGCTTATTTATAATTCCCTAAAAGAGGAGGTGTGGAGCTCTGAAAATACAGTCATTGTGTTGCCAGGTGGCTGAAGGAAGAGGCTGCTTTGACAGGGCATTTGGGGTGCCGTGGGGATGGATCAGCCTAGAGGAAGAGGATCCTGGGCCCCAGGGCTGGGCATTGGCCTGGACACTGCTGCCAGCAGCTGCTTCCCCGATTCTCTGCCATCCCACCTCTCCCTTCCTGCGCTCTGCCCTGTCCCCCTCACTTCTGCAGAGGAATCCACTTTCTCAGAGGAGTCCACTTTCTCAGAGGAGTCATCAGCGTCTTCTGGGGTATGAGTACCCTATAGGCAAAGAAGGCCCAGGCCAGACTCCCAGCGGGGTGTTTCCCTCCGACAGGCACAGCAGCATGCTGAAGCGCAAGGCGGAGCTGGAGGAGCTGGAGAAGGCCCTGACCGCGGAGCGGGAGGCTCTGCAGCAAGAGCAGAGGACAAACGCCATCGCTGCAGGCGAGAACCAGAGGCTGCGGGGAGAACTGGACAGGTGAGTGCAGTGGCACCCGGGTCACCCTGCCCAGCCCTGAGTGCAGCAGCATTTGGTGCCCAGGATTCTGCTCAGACCAGTCTCACTTAACAGCCCCTAGGAGGAGCCCAAGTGAGTTTCCTGGCTGTCATGTACTTTTATAAACCTTGTCATGTTAATATTTGGGTAGGTGATACAGTAAAGGGTAACTCTAGCTGGTTGCTGGAATACGAGGACTCCAATAATACCTGGGGACAATGTGTTGTCTAAGTTTGGTGGTCCAACCCCACACCCTTATGCTGATAACCGTATTAGGCACAGGTTGTGTTCATTATTTTACATAAGCTCACAGCATTCTCCTAAAGAAGGTCTAGCTGATCCTCCTTATTCACAGATTCTCCATTTGTGAATTACCTGCTTGCTAAAATTTGTTAACACCAAGATCAATACTCGGGGGGCTGCTGTGGATGTGCACAGAGCAGTGAAATATTTGGGTCTCTAGACATGTACATCTCCACCTGAGGCTGTCTTCTTGCTTCAGCTCCCCTACTACAAACGAATGTCCTTTTTGAAATCTCTTCAGTGCCACAATTTTTATATCTTGTGCTTTCGCTATCTAAAACAGCCCTCACTTTCACTATTTACATGCTACCTAGTATTCCTTAGCATAAGAAGGCTGTGAGCCACCTTACAGAAGAAAACGTGTTAAGTAAGCCCCATTCAGGCGTGAATTCCGGTGCTGTTGGCTGTGAGTGTGTTCTGTCTTTAACAGAAACCCATAGTTAGCAGGTGAGCAGAGGCTCCGAAGAGCCTAAGCCTGTATTTTCTCAAGGCATGATGGTTCTGTATTCACTAATTCAGTGTTGTGACTTAAAGGTGCCGATCACAGATAATGAGAACCGACAATACCATTATTGTCCCCCTTCCTTTTTTTTTTTTTAAACAGATGATGAAACAGGTTCATAACAACAAGATTAAATAACTTTTCCAAGGTCAATGTTTCTAGTAAATGGCAGAGGCAGGACAGACTCCAGGTCTTATCTCCAATTCCAAGGGTTAATTGTAGAAAAGCTCTTCTCCCCCCCATATCCTTGCATGGCCCTGCATGGCCGTACATTGGACGTTACAAACTCAGCTGCCTCCAGTGGCCAGGCAGGGAAAACACCTGGATGAAATGGTGCCAGCAACCTGGCACGGACTGTATCGCTAGAAGCAGGCAAGGGTCTGCTCCAGGAAAGGTTGCCAGCTGCAGGCAGGCCCAAGGGGCTTCCAGATCAGCCTTTTGCTTTATGTTTTTTAAGAGAACCTGAGTATTTGGATGTTGTTGTGAAACTTCCAATTTTTTTTTTTTTTTGAGACAGAGCCTCAAGCTGTCCCCCTGGGTAGAATGCCGTGGCATCACAGTT
The DNA here is from genome assembly GCA_963575145.1 of Galago senegalensis. Lineage (NCBI taxonomy): Eukaryota > Metazoa > Chordata > Mammalia > Primates > Galagidae > Galago > Galago senegalensis. The sequence continues at coordinate 28,982 of CAUYTI010026136.1, forward strand.
CACAGCAACCTCCAGCTCCTGGGCTCAAGCGAGTCTCTTGCCTCTGCCTCCCTCCCAAGTAGCTGGGACCACAGGCGCCTGCCACAATGCCCGGCTGTTTTTGGTTACAGCCATCATTGTTGTTTGGCAGGCCCAGGCTGGATTCAAACTCGCCACCTTAGGTGTATGTGGCTAGCGCCTTAGCCACTTGAGCCACAGGTGCCAAGCCCAAATTTTTTAATATAGGTAAAAACAATCTTTAAAAAAACAGAATAAGCTGAGTCAGACAAATCTGTGTCCAAATTGAGTCCACAAGCTCCTGATAATTGGAGCTTTCTGATCCAAATCTTCTCCTGAGAAACCCCAGTTGGGTGGTAGTTATTATCTTATCATCATGATGATAATTTCAGTTGGTTTACATAATACCCACCCACTATCTTGTATTTTATTTATCTTAGGAGTTGAAATTAGAAAGGGGCTTGAAATTGGTCAGAGACATAGAGTTTTAGCACAAAGATGTTCTGGTTCAGTGTTTAAAAAAGTTTTAACAGCAGAATCCTTTTTTTCAAATAGGCAGAGATCCCAAAGCTATACCTAGAAGGGTTGGTGGCCGTGATGCTTTGTTGACTCAGGTGTCTGAGCCTTGCCTGCCCAGTCTCCTCTAGGCCCAGTGTACTGGCACCAGGGGTACTTTCATGGAATCCTAAAAAACAAGCTTGAAAACCAGCAATTTTGTTTAACCCCTCATTTTCGATGTGTAAAAAGCAGAGTCCCAGAGAGGTGATTTTGTGTAAGGTTGCACAGCCTGCCACTGTCAGAACCCTGGTGTGTGTCTCTTTTGAGTCTCTTCAGCCCCTTGGCTGTCCACTCCTAGGGTCAACTTCCTACACCACCAGCTGAAGGGGGAGTATGAGGAGCTTCACGCCCACACTAAGGAGCTGAAAACCTCACTGAACAACTCACAGCTGGAGCTGAACCGGTGGCAGGCCCGGTTCGATGAGCTGAAGGAGCAGCACCAGAGCATGGACATCTCGCTGACCAAGCTGGACAACCACTGTGAGGTGAGGCCTGGGCCAGGCTGGAACTTCAGGATACCAGGAACAGGTGCCCCAGAGTGATAGTCTAGAGCCCAGCCAGGCTGGGACAAGTCCTGGTACATCTCAAAAGCCACGTGTCGGCATGGCACAGAGGCTGACATGAAACTGGAGGCATTTTATGGGGTAGATGCCGCATGCCATGGGACTGTGTTAGACCTTTGGCCTGGGCAGGGTCAGGAGAGGTTCAGTGAAGACAGCAGCTTGTGTGTTAAGTCAACCCTCTTGGCTGTGTCTACACTGGCTTTCTGCATGGCTTCAGTTCAGTAGCCTCTGTGCTCTCAAGAAATAGTGTGAATGTGCCCTGTTCAGGGGTTTGGCCAAGTCAGGCTCAGACCCTGGGGAAGTTGGGACAGAGCTTATTCAGGAGTCCCTGGCTTCCAGGCCTGTTCCTTCTAGGCTGCTGGTCGGAAATGGTCTTCTTAAACAGCAAGACCCTCTCCCGGTGAGTCTCAAAGAGACCCTGATATATTTAAGGCAGACAGGGTATATGGCAGGAAGAGCAATTGGGTCTCACGCACTTCCTCGACAGCCCCAGGGTGGCAGGTGTCCTCAGGACAGGGACTGCTCTTGCCTTCCTTAAGAAACCATCATATAGACCTCTTCCTTTGACCTCCTGGTAGCCCTGTGACAGATATCACAGATGTGGAAACCGAGGCCCAGGGTGCTGATTTGTGCGGCCCCCTCTGGGTAAGAAGCAGCAGGGCCCAGAAGCCTGAAGGCCTCACTGAGGTGGAGGCAGGGCTGAGAGGATGGACAGCACCACTGTGGCTGGGGAGGCCTTTCCCTCCAGGGCTTTGCTGTCACAGGACGCACCTTAGGATTTTCAAGGGGGGGACTCCAGCTCATGGGCTCCAGAGGAGCCATGTGGGAGGTCACATATGGGGTGAAGCTGAAGGACTAGCGAGGGCTCCACCAATGGGGCGTGGGGGATATTCATGGAAAGGATTGATTGCAGCAGAAACGGGCAGGCGAACTTTTGGGGAAATGCTGATGATTGATAGGTCGGAACACAGGTCAGAGAGGGGACTATAGTAGGGATGGCGGGTCAAGTGAAAGGGTGTCGATGGAACTCCGGGTCCAGCACACGTCATTCCCCCCAAACAGGCCTCAGGTGGAGTCTGCATCGTTCTACTTGGCTGCAGTAACAAAGTACCACAGGCCAGGTGGCTTAAGCGACAGATGTTCGTTTCTCAGGGCTCTGGAAGTCCCTGGTCCACACGCTGGCAGTGTTGTGTCTCCCAAGGCCCCTTTCCCTGGCTTGCAGATGGGCAGCCGCCTTGTTACCACGTCCTCACGTGGTCTCTTCTCTGTGGGCTCATCCTCAGCGTCTGTGTGTTCACATTTCCTTCTCAAAAGGACTTCGGTCCTGTGGATCAGGGGCCCACCGTCACCGTAGCCTCATGTTAAGTTTATAGGTCCTGGCTTCAAATGCAGTCATTCTGAGGAACTTGGGGTGGGAATTTCAGGGACACAGTTCAGCCCATCGTGGGCACTGAGTGAATGAAGTGAAGCTGGGTGTGCCTTGGCTTTGAGCTGTGTTCTCTGCCTTTTCCACCTCACCTTTTCCAGGAGGCCGGTAGGTCACAAATTGGGTTGGTTTGTTGCTGGGCATCTAATGAGGAGACAGAGCAGCTGCTCCCTCATTACTGGGGTGCATGCAACCCTGAGGATCATGTACTGAAGCCAAAGGGACAGGCCAGGCCATGTTTGGCTCCCTGGGTACTGTCGCTACGTGGGGGTCTTTCCTTTGGGCCACAGAATTTCCAGTGCTGGGTTTTTACCCCCCAGACTGCTGACTCACCATGTTTGTGATGCACTTTCCCCTGAGCCTAGTGCAGTTGGTTCTCTGCGGAAAGTAACATTGTTATTATGCGTTTAATTCTTGCCCAAGTAATACACCAGTGACAATCACAGAAGTATTTTTTAGTGAATAAAATGTCATACTTTCACTTCCTTTTTCCTTCCAGTTCTTCTCACGGTGTATATGTACGTTGTATAGAATTGTGTTCAACTGGCTCAGCGCCTGTGGCTCAAGCGGCTAAGGCGCCAGCCACATACACCTAAGGTGGCGGGTTCGAATCCCCAGCCCGGGCCCGCCAAACAACAATGATGGCTGCAACCAAAAAATGGCCAGGCGTTGTGGCGGGTGCCTGTAGTCTCAGCTACTTGGGAGGCTGAGGCAGGAGACTCGCTTGAGCCCAGGAGTTGG
>CAUYTI010026141.1:0-40825 GCA_963575145.1 Galago senegalensis
AAATCTCTATTCCCAGAAATATGAAAATCTGAAGGAAATGGACCAATGCCTGGAAGCACACCACCTTCCTAGACTCAACCAGAAAGAATTAGAAACTTTGTATAGGCCTATATCAACCACTGACATAGCATTGACAATACAAAATCTCCCTAAAAAGAAAAGTCCAAGATCAGAGGGCTTTAAATCCAAATTCTATCAAACCTTTCAAGAGGTCTTTTTCTATAGCATAGAAAAATAAGAAATACTTCCCAACACATTCTATGAAGCAAACATCACCCTGATCCCCAAACCAGAAAAGGATACAATAAACAAAGAAAATTATAGGCCTAGATCATTAATGAATATCGATACAAAAATATTCAATAAGATCTCAGCAAACAGGATTCAACAACACATCAAAAAAAAAAAAAAACTATACAGCATGATCAAGTTGGTTTTATTCCAGGGTTACAGGGGTGGTTCGATATATGCAAATCTATAACTATAATACATCACATCAATAACAGAAAAAACAAAGACCATATGATTCTCTCTATTGACACAGAAAAAGACTTTGATAATATCCAGCATCCTTTCATGATCAGAATTCTTAAGAAAATAGTCATAGAAGAGACATTTCTTAAACTAATAGAGGCCATCTACAACATACCCACAGACAAAATCATTTTGAATGGTGTAAAATTTAAAACATTTCCACTCAGATTAGGAATGAGGCAAGGATGCCCACTGTCTCCACTACTATTCAACATAGTAATGGAAGTCTTAGCCAATGCAATCAGGCAAGAGAAGGTGATCAAGGGTATTCAAATAGGGTCAGAGGAGATCAAATTCTCACTCTTCACTGATGATATGATCCTATACCTGGAAAATCCCAGGGACTCAACTTCAAAACTCTTAGAAGTGATCAAGAAATATAGCAACATCTCAGGATACAAAATCAATACTTACAAATCAGTAGCTTTTATATATACCAACAAAAGTCAAGCTGAAAAAACAATCAAGGACTCTATTCCTTTTACAATAGTGCCAAAAAGGATGAAATATTTGGAAATTTACCTAGCAAAGCTTGTGAAAGACCTCTATAAGGAGAACTATGAAACTCTGAAAAACATACCATGGAAAAACATACCATGTTTGTGTCCGGGAAGAAGCAACATTGTTAAAATGTCCATACTACCCAAAGCAATCTCTTTAATGCAATCTCTATTAAAGCACCATTGTCATGTCTATAAAGAACTTGAAAAAACAGTACTTCATTTTATATGGAATCAGAAAAAAACTTGAATAGCAAATACATTACTCAGAAATAAGAACAAATCTGGATGTATCACATTACCAGACTTCAGGCTATATTATAAATCTATAGTGATCAAAACAGCATGGTACTGGCACAAAAACAGAGTGATAGATTTATGGAACAGAATAGAGAACCAGGAGATGAACCCCACTACTTATCATCATTTGACCTTTAACAAGCCTATCAAAAATATTCACTGGGGGAAAGACTCACTATTTAACAAATGGTGCTGGGTGAACTGGATGGCAACCTGTAGAAGACTGAAAATGAACCCATATCTTTCACCATTAACAAAAATTGATTCTCACTGGACAAAAGATTTAAATTTAAGACATGAAACTATAAAAATACTAGAAGAGAGTGCAAGGAAAATACTTGAAGACATCAGCCTGGGAGAATATTTTATGAGTAGGACACCTTTCCCTGGGCAATTGAAGTAACACCAAAAATCCATTACTGGGATCTGATCAAACTAAAAAGCTTTTACACAGCCAAGAGCACAGTAAGTAAAGCAAATAGACAACCTTCAGATTGGGAGAAGATTTTTGCAGGTTATGATTCCAACAAAGGTCTGATAACTAGAATCTATAGAGAATTGAAACTAATCAATAAGAAAAGAATAAATAACCCTATTTCTATGTGGGTAACAAATTTGAACAGAAGCTACTCTGATGAAGACAGGCACATGGCCTAAAAACATGAAAAAATGCTCATCATACTTAATCATCACAGAAATGCAAATCAAAACTACTTTGAGATGTCATCTAACTCCAGTAAGATCAGCCGACATCACAAAATCCCAAAACTACAGATGTTGGCGAGGATGCAGAGAGAAGGGAATGCTTCTACACTGGTGGTGGGAATGCAAGCTAATACAACCTTTTTGGAAAGAAGTTTGGAGAACACTCAAGGAACTAAAAGTAGACCTACCATTCGATCCTGTAATTTCTCTACTAGGTATATACCCAGGTGTTAAAAAATTATTTTACAACAAAGACATTTGCACCAGAATGTTTATTGCAGCACAATTCATAATAGCCAAGACATAGAAACAGCCCAAGTGCCCATCAACCCATGAATGGATTAACAAATCATGGTATATGTACACCATGGAATACTATGCAGCCATATAAAAAGAAGGAGACTTCACATCTCTTATGTTTACCTTGATGGAGCTAGAACATATTCTTCTTAGTAAAGTATCTCAAGAATGGGAAGAAAAGTATCCAATATACTCAATACTACTATGAAATCAATATGTAACCACCTACACACTCATACAAATGGCAAAACATAACTATAGTCCAGAAAGTAGAAGGGAAGAGGAGAGAAAGGGGAGGGGAGGGTGGACATGAGAGGAGGGAGGGTATTTGGAGGACCTCATCTAATGTGCATGATGCAATGGTACATTTCAAAACTATTAAGAAATGAGTATAATTATAATGGATGTGTTACTTAGTTCAATATAAGCATTTCACATTGTATATTGAAGCAGTACCATGAACCCTATAAATACATCAATGTACAAAGTTACAATTTAATAAAAAAACAATTTGAAAAGAAAAGACCTGGTAGCAGCATAAAAACTTGTCCCCGATTGTTGTCTCCATAATGCCTGGCACATTTAGTAGTCCAGATTTATCCATTGAGGATGGCATAGGAAAAAATTATTCTCACAATGAAGTCCAATGGAGAAAAAAAACCACTGGCAGATATAGAATGGAAGGATTGTTAATCCAGGAACTAAAGATGATGAATGAATTTGAAGGAAACACATTTTGTATGCTTAAAATGTTCAAAAAGATAAAAATAAGAGGTGGTAGGCACCACATATGGCTCAAAAGAGTAGGGTGCCAGCCTCATATGCCAGAGGTGGCAGGTTCAAACCCAGCCCCAGTCAAATAAATAAATAAATAGGCTTGGCGCCTGTGGCTTAAGTGGCTAAAGTGCCAGCCACATACACCTAAGGTGGCAGGTTCAAATCCAGCCTGGGTCCGCCAAACAACAATGATGGCTGCAACCAAAAAATAGCCAGGCATTGTGGTGGGTGCCTGTGGTCCCAGCTACTTGGGAGGCTAAGGCAGGAGATTCGCTTGAGCCCAGGAGTTGGAGGTTGCTGTAAGCTGTGATGCCATGGCACTCTACCCAGGGGGATAGCTTGAGGCTCTGTCTCAAAAAATAAAATAAAATAAGTAAAAAAATGAGAGATGGAATGCAGAAATAAGATTTTGAAACAAGATGGACAGCTTTGAAAATAACCAAATGGATAAAAAATGCAATAAAAATATCTGCAAAATACAATAAATCTCAAATAAATTATGATATGGATTTTATCAATTAGTAGAAAGTAGCTAATAGAATAGATTGAGAGGCTACAATATATATCTATTTGTATTAGCAGAAGAGTGGACAGAGGAATTGTGATGGAGGAATGGGAAAGAAGTAATATATTTGTGAAATTATAAGACATTGAGGTAAAGAATAAAAGTCAAAAGCTATCAGATTAAAAATCTGAGTCTAGACTTCTCTGAGGATGACAGACAAATGGTTAACAAACAGATGAAAAAATGCTCACAGTCTTTAATCATCAGAAAAATGTAAATCAAACCACCTTGAGATACCACCTTAACCCTAGTAAGATTAGCCCACATTACAAAATCCCAAAACTGCATATGCAGGAGTGGATGTGGAGAGAAGGGAACATATATGCACTGCTGGTGGGATTGCAAACTAATACACCCTTTCTTGGAAAGAAGTATGGAGAATTCTCAAAGAACTAAAAGTTGACTATCCACGGGATCCCACAATCCAGTTACTACACATCTACCCAGAAGAACAAAATCCATTTTACCACAAAGACATTTGCAACAGAATGCTAATTGCAGCTCAATTCATAAAGCCAAGTCCCGGAAGCAACTCAAATGCACACCAACCCATGAATGGATTAACAAATTGTGGTATATGTATACCATGGAATACTATTCAACCATAAGAAATGATGGAGACTTTACACCTTTTATGTTTACCTAGATGGAGTTGAAACACATTCTTCTTAATAAAGTATCTCAGGAATGAGGAGAAAATCCAATGTAGTCAATACATGTATTAAACCAATATATAAACAATTACATTATAGTTCATACAAATCCTATGACACGAAAATCATCTAGTAAGTGAGAAGGGTGAGCTGGGGGGAAAGGAGGGGCGGGACAATTGGAGGGAGGAAGGAGGACATTTGGTGAGATCTTACCTAATATACACAGTCTGAGGATATTTAGCACACTTCTTGGGCAAAGGCTCTGTAACTTCAACTTACCTCGGAAGTGAGAACATTGTAACCTAAATTACACCCCCATATTAATGTGTAACCTAAATTGAACTCTTTGCTGTTGTTGTTGTTGTTATTGTTGCAATTTTTTGGCGGGGGCCAGGTTTGAACCTGACACCTCCGCCATATGACTCCTTGAGCCACAGGCACTGCCCTAAATTGCACTCTTGCATTAATTTGAAAAAAAAAAATTGTTTTAAAGAGATTAAAAAATAAATAAAAATCTGGGTTTCCTCAAAAGTATGCCTATCAAAATTATAACAGATTTATCATCATAAAAGAAATATTACCTTCAAAGTATGTGTTGTAAAATTTGTAAATTAATAATTCTATACCAAACTAAACTATAATTTAAGCATGCAGAAAAATAAATGCCTCATCAAGAAAAAGAAAAGTACCTAGGGAAAAAAATTGAGATTCAGGTTGCAATAATGCCTAAATACAGAGATAAATCATTTGAAATGGGTAATTTTACATATCATTTTAAAATGCAAAATCAATTTTCAGAAAGTTTAAGCAACAGTAGTCCTTGAAGTGTCCAGAAGGAGGCTAAAATTGTTGCTAGTTATGTTTTTCTTTTTTTTATTTTTATTAAGTCATAACTGTGTACATTTATGGAGTACAATGTGATGATTTCATATACAATGTGGTGTGCTTAAATCAAACCAATATAGTCATCACCTTACTTATTGTTTTGTTGTAAGACATTTAATATTTATTCTTAGTTACTACACTATGCACATTAGGTGAGATCCCACCAGATGTGCTCCCTCCATACACATGTGCTAAGTACACATTAAATATTTCATCTTAACTAATTTTAACTAATATAGGCAGAATGGATGAAGAAATATTTTATCATACAATCCAATAAGAAATAGAAAGAGAAAGAAATGAACCAAAGTAATACTCTGAAAATACAGAGTACAGAACAAGAAACATAAGAATGACAAGAAAGATACAAGCAATTATGTAAACTGAATACATTCGTCAATGAAAGCCTCTTAAAAAATTAAAATAAAATAAATTCTGTTAAATTGAAATTCATAGGACACAATATGATATGGACAGGTTATGAAAATGGAAACTATATAAAGCAAAAATGAGTAAATTACCTATATCTATAGGTTTAGTTGTGTATATGAATACAAATCTCAAAAATACATTGTTGAGTAAAATAATCAGTTGAGAAATGATACACTCTGATAACGTTTCTACACATTTACTAATACATTACATACATTACATTACTAATTAGTAATATAATTACTAATCCATTATGTACAAAAGAATAACAAAAAGATTAAAAATATACAGTGCATTTATGATATTGGTTGTTTGTAGGGAGGCAGAAAGTTAAATAAGCCTCAAAATTGCATTGAAAGGAGACAGCAAATAAAGGCAAGCTTTGAGATGATTTCTCTTCTGATGCTCCTTTAACATAAAGAGAACTCATCTATACAGCTTCTTTACCTTGAGAATTTGTTTCAAATGGTCCAGTATTGTAGGACTAGTGACGTCAAGCCTTGCTGCTAATTCTCACATAAGTTAAGATGGAGTTGCTTCCATTATAGCTTTCAGCTCATCATTATCCACTTTGTCTCAGGTCACCCAGGTGATTCATTTTCAAGATGAAAATTGTAAGAAGGGAGCTTCTCAAACCATAGACATGCTGTGCCTTCATTATCCATGTCCTTCCCAACACTTGGCTGATATTCTAGCTGCCTATGCTGCATTGGTTCCATGATGAACTCATATCCAAACATAACCAAAATGTTTTACTTATGTCTGGTTTTGTAAAAATTGTTCTTAAAAACTTTAAAAGAAAATTACTACAAACCAAAACACATTGAAAAAAGGAGGTTGTACTTTCACAATAAGAAGAAAACAAAGCAAAATGAAACAAAACAAAAAATGTCACATAAAATGTCAGAGATACTAACTGTCAAAGTTAATACTTAAGGAAATCAAACTTTTCTTACTTAAAACCTAATCTATTAGTCAAATAAATGCCATATGCATCTGTGAGTTCTATTTCCTTTTCTCTTTTAGGGAAATTAATGAAGGACAATGCCTTTGAGGTGTGAACAATTACACATCACTGGTAGTGCTGCTCTGGCAAGGTTTCTCAGTTACTTACTTACTTTCATATAATATGTCATTTCAATACACTCACATATGGAACCTTGAATGAAAAATAGTAAGGTAAACCCAAAATAGATTTTTAAATACTCTATTTATTTATAATCTAATTTCATAGCTACTATACCTATGGCATTTTCAGAATCACTATTTCTTGGTTTACGAGCATTATATTTTTTAGAAATTAAACTCCCAAAAAAGCATAAGATATAAGTTATGCTGAAGTTAAAACACAGTTGCACTTTAGTTAATCCTAATTAACCAAAAGTACAAGACAATTGAATTTATTTTAAAATATTAATAGGTACACTATTTTTATTTATAATGATTTTTAAAATTACAATAATCAAAATTAGTAAGCTCTTTTTTTAGTGTATTGTAGATGAATTTTTACTTTTGATATGTTGCATGTGATTATTTTAAAGATTCTAAAATATCATTTAAGTTGGTTGAAGATATTTTCAAATATAACATAGGTGTACATTCATGTAGTTCAGAATAATTCACAATAATGAGAACATTTAAAACTCCAGTTAATGTATTTTATATCTCTGATAATTCAGAGATTGGAGTTTCTAAATTTCACAGTGATATTGGATTTAATCGGACAAAATTCCAGAGAGGAGGGAATCATAAAAATTGAGTTCAGTGATCTGTGTGCAATTTTTTCTGAGGTATTATGTGTTGCAGCTAAGATGAACATGCTTAGAGAGATATTACAACAATTTGTACAAAAATCAACAAATGGGAAGCTAAATCATTGCTTAGAGATTTCAGCAACAATGCAACAATGGGAGGGAGAAGCCTCAGGTTAAGAAGTGGCTAGATAAGCGGCTCTGGAACATAATTCTAGATTACAATTAGACTTTGAGGGTGAACGACCTAGGGGAAAGGGCTATGAGGTAGAAGTAAGGCCAAAGTTGAACAAATTCAGAGTGGAAGAAAAAAAAACCCTAAAACTAAATTCTAAGGGGATCAAGAAAATCAACCTTTCTATTTGCCATCCAGAAAAATATTTAACTCCCATTGAAAAAGACATCATTCAGAGCTTCTGTGATTTTTAAAGACAGAATTTAAGACTAAAAAAAAAATATTAAATGAAGCATTATTCTTTAAAGTTATTCAAAGTATGACATTGGTGCTTTGATGGGATGGCACTGAATCTGTAGATCACTTTGGGTAGTATGGACATTTTAAGAATGTTGATTCTTCTCAGCCATGAGCATGGTATATTCTTCCATTTGTTAATGTCTTCTGTTATTTCTATTCTCAGGGTATCATAGTTCTTTCTGTAGAGATCCTTCACATCCTTTGTTAGTTGCATTCCCAGGTATTTCAGTTTCTCTGATGCTACTGTGATGAGTATTTTGTCTTTGATTCGATTCTCAGCTTAACCGTTAATGGAGTCTATGTAGGCTGCTGATTTGCGGACATTGATTTTTTTTATCCTGAAATGTTGCTGCATTCCTTGATCACTTCTACAAGCCTTGTGGTTGAGTTCTAGGAGAGTTTTAAGTATGAGATCATATCATCTGCAAAGAGTGAGAGTTTGACCTCCTCTGTCCCCATTTGAATACTCTTAATTTCCTTCTCTTGTCTGCCTGCATTGGCTAGAACTTCCAGCACTCTACTGACTTGTAGTGGCAATAATGTACATCCTATCTGGTTCTAGCTCTACATGGAATGCTTTCCATTTTACTCCATTCAATATGGTACTGGCAGTGAGTTTCTTGTGTATGGCCTCCATCAGTTTAATAAATGTCCCATCTATCCTTATTTTCTTCAGTGTTCTGGTCAGCAAAATATGCTGAAATTTGTTGAACCAGAAAAAAAAAAAAACCCAAGAATAGCCAATGCAATTTAAAAAAATAAAAAAAACATGTTGGTATCACATTACCATACTTCAGGTTATACCACAAGTCTACAGTGATCAAAACAGCAAGGTACTGCCACAAAAAGAGAAGTATAGATTTATGCATAGAATAGAGTGATGAATCTAGCCACATATTGCTGTATGATCTTTAATAAACCAAACAAACCATACACTGGGGAGAAGAATCCCTATTTAAAAAATAGTGCTGGGAAACCTGGTTATCCACATGTGGAAGATGAAATTGAATGTACACCTCTCACCACTTGCAAAACTTGAGTTCTACTGGATAAAAGATTTAAATTTAAGACACAAAACAATAAAAATTCTAGAAGTAGTTGAGGAGAAAACACTTAAGGTTATCAGCCTGGGAGAAAAAATTATGAAGACCTACTTGGCAACTGCAGGAATAATAAAAATAAATAAATGAGACATGATCAAGCTTAAAGATTCTGCATAGTTGTGATTACAACAACTAAAGCAAACAGACAACCTTCAGAATGGGAGAAGATACTTCTATGCTATGAATCTGACAAAGGGCTGCTATCTAGAATCTACAGGGAACCCAAACTATTCAATAAGGAAAGAGCAAACAATCTCATTTATGAACCTGGGAAAGAGACTTGAATAGAAACTTCTCTGAAGATGACAGACTAATGTCCAACAAACACATGAAAAATGCTCATCATCCCTAATCATCAGAGAAATGAAAATTAAACCACTTTGAGATATCAACTAACCCCAGTAAGAATATCCCACATCACAAAATCCCAAAGCTGCAGATGTTGGAGTGAATATGGAGAAGAGGGAACACTTTTATACTGCTGGTGGCATTGCAAACTAATATACCCTAAATGGAAAAAAGTATGGAGATTCCTTAAAAACTAAATGTAGACCTCCATTTGAACCTGTAATCTCATTACTAGGTATCTACCCATAAGGAAAAAAGTCATTTTACTATAAAGACACTTATACTAAAATGTTCATCACAGTTTAATTCACAATTGCCAAAACGTGAAATCAACCCATGTGTCCATCAACCTATGAATGGATTAATAAACTGTGGTATTTTATACCATGGAATACTACTGAGCCGTTAAAAAAAAATGGAGAATTGGGGCAGCACCTGTGGCTCAAAGAGTAGAGCGCTAGCCCCATTTCAAGCCCCACCCCAGAAAAAACTGCAACAACAAAAAAAAAAAAATGGGGAATTTAAACTTTTAGGATGGACTCAAAGCACATTCTTCTTAGTAATGTTTCACAAGAATGGAAAAGCAAGTATCCAACATACTCAATGTTAATATGAAACCAAGAGATAAACAACCACATGCCCACATGAAATAAAGCCACAATTATATTGAATTGAGGAGGAAAGGGAGAGGGAAACAGGAATGGAAAAAAAGGAGGGGGAACTGGGAAGCTCTCACCTAATGGGCACAATGTAAGGGTGTATAGCACACTCCCTGGATGAAGGGCTCAACCACAACTTGAACTTTATCTTAGAAATGCAAAGAATGTAACCAATCATTTTTCACCCTCATATTAATTTGAATATGACTAATTACAACTCATTGCCTCTAAAATATCAGTCTAATAGGTAATGTTGCTTGAAGTATGATGCGATGCAAACAATATTAAACCAAAAATTTAAATAAAATAAAAATTATGATGTATACTTTAGCAAAAGCAAATGATAAAAGATTAGGAGAAAAATAATTAGACAATTCAGATATCACAGTTATCAGATAAGAACTTAATAAAATAAATATTATTAATATGTTGATAAAAAGAAAGAAAAATAGAGACTATCAGTACAAACCTCAAATCCTTAAAGTAGTCAATTTAATATCTTAGGAATTAAAAATGCAAGGGCTGGCTACTCTGTTTTCAGCTGTAACATGTAATGAAGAGCTTGGAAGTTGTCAATCCAGTCCTTACAACAAGAAAAAGCAGACCAAAAGAAAATCAATGACTTTTATTGAACTCATTAGGGAACTGAGATTACAGGGCAAATTGCCAACCTGAAATGTGGAGAGACAGGAAACTCAAGACAGTCACAGCTGAGAACAGCTAACATGGAGCAAGAACCACCAAAGCCTTAAAAATGTAGCTATATTTAAACAGTAATTTTGATGAATTGCTGGAAGCTGAGTGTGGACTTACATGAAAATAAGAATTCTTAGGGTGGACAGTCTTAGGAAGAAGCCCTACCTTTTCCAAGTTCACTAAGTTTTCAAGGTGAATATCCTAAAAAGATTTCTTTGTAGCTCTGACAGGTGAAGGGGAAGGGTAATAAATTGTCAAATATTCCTGGAATGTTTCGTGTGAGTTATGCATACTCTCCAGGGGAAAAATATATTCACAGCCTCATCCCAGTTGGGGGGGATGAAGGAATTTATTCAGACTGCATTACTCTACTCCTCAGTTCTCCAATCTAATCTAAGAGAGATTAAAAAGCTATATTACTGGAAAAAAAATTTATGAAGGCTACAGCCCAAAGGCATGACCTCATAAAAATGTAGAAATGTAATCAAAAAATTACCAACTGCTTCCATTCCAACATCTTTCCACCACATGACCAGAGCTCTGTTAGAATACAGGAGATTGCAATGGAAACAACTTTAAGATTCGAATCTCTCCTTAGACATACTGAAGGAAACCCAAAGTCAAGACAGGATACAGAAACAAAAACACAAAGGGAATCTGAAGCCTCAAGCACATCTCTATGAAAACATGAAAAAAGACCAATGTAGCCATATTAACATAAATTCTCACACTAAAAGCCTATTTACATTAGATTCGTTATCTAAGAAACATGCCCAGATTCTAAAAAAAGGCAAAAAATAGAAAAGAGTGAATAAAAGCAAAAAAGAAAAATGTCTGAAGGGACAAAGTAAGGGTCAGAACCAGACTCAGACGATGCCACAGATACAGGAATCTTCGCTCAGAAATTTAATAAAAGAACAATGATTCATCTCCAGTGGGAAAATAGACAACATGGAAGGTCAGATACCAATGTAAGTGAGAATTATGGAAACTCTAAAAATCAAAAGGAAATTCTAGAAATCAAAAATAGCTTTGCTAAAATACTGAACACCTTAAAGGGGGTTGTTAGTAAACTAGACACTGAGAAAAGAATCACCCGGAGTGAACATAGGTCAACAGAAAAGTCTAAAATTGAAATCTCACCACAAAACTGTTTAAAAAATCAAGAATGGAGCATTTGTGGATTGTGAAAAAATTACAAAAGGAGCAACTTGAAGATCATTGAAACAGATGCTGAGAAAAAGAACACAAATATTTGAGGCAATAAAAAATGAGAGATTTCTTATGTAAACATGGCAGATTGTATTTTAAAAAAATCAACACATTGTACCCCACATATGCATAAATGTATTTATGACCTATATGTATGACCTAATTAAAAAATAAAAATAAATAAAAATAAACAAATTCTGAAAAAAAATGAAAGATTTCTATTTAAAAGCAGATGATAAATTGCAGATTCAGGAAGCTCAGAGATCACTAAGCAGTATAAATACCAAAAATAAATGAATAAGTAAATAAATAAACAAAACAAAACCAGACATCTTACATATAAACGTAGACAAAGAAAATAGACAAAGGGAGAGAAAGGATGAAAACATCTTCTTTGGTGATAATCAGGCAAATATGAACAGAGTGGAGTAAACTGTCAAAGTGATGAAAGAAATAAACATCAACCTATAATTTGATATTTACCAAAATTTTACTTCCAAAGGAAATAAAAAAATAAAGATTTTCTCAAATAAAATTCATCACAAGCAACCTATCATGTAAGAAATGTTAGAAGTCCCTCAGGGAGAAAGAAGTGATATGGGCCGGAAATGTGAATCTACATAAGGAAAGAAAACATCAGAGAAGAAATAAATAAAAATACTATAAAATCTTTTATTGTCTGTATTTGTGTTCAATGTAAAAATAATATTATGTGTTTAAAATAATAGCACAAAGAAAGTATTGGGTTGTTATAGCATGTTGATAAGTAAAGATAAATGACAGAAAGTTCATGAAATCACAGGAAGGGATTGGAAATACTCTGTTACAAAGTACCTGCTCTGTGCATGAAGTAGTATAGTGTTATTTAAAGTGGACTTAAAGTAATTGTAAAAGTGTATCAAAATTTCTAGGACGACAGCTAAAAATTTTAAAACAAAGGTATAATTGCTATGCTAAAAGAAGACAGAAGATGTAATTATGTAAAATGCTCAGCTAAAACCACAAAAGTTGGAAAAGTAGAGGAAGATTTTAAACATACAAAAAACCAGGTGTAAAGAATAAACAACATTTAGAAGCATGGTAGATATTTTCCCAGGCGTATCAAAACAACTTTAAATATAAATAATCTAAACACATAAATTAATAGACAGAAATGATCAAATTAGATTTTTAAAAGGCCCCAACATATGTTGTCTACAAGATATCTATTTTAAATATTAAATAAAGACATAGAATAAAAGTAAAGGGATGCAGAAAGATAAAACTTTACTAAAAGCAGTCAAAAAAACCTGAGTAGTTATAATAATTTGCAAGAAAGCAGACTTCAAAACAAGGAAAATCAGGAGGATCAAGGGACACTACACACCAAAATGCAAATTCTCCACTAAGAGATAACGATACTAAATGAGTATGCTATAACGAGCATCCACATAGATAATATAATTAACATAACTGAAGAGAAATAGACAACTCTCGTAATATGGTTGACATTTAACTCTCCTCTTTCAGTACGTTAGCTTGTTCAGGGAGAAAATCAGTAAGGGTATAGATGAAAAGGCAAATGTCAACATTTTTAGAATATTCTGTTCAACATCTGAATGTACATTCTTCTCAGGCTCCCATTCTCTAAGACAGCAGGGGATTATAAATATTTGGAAATAAACACTAAATCAAATCACATTTGAATAAAATAAAAGGTCCTAGGGTAAAAAAATGTATTGTGAAATTGAAAATGAAAGCACAAATTATCAAAAATTGTGAGATACAGCAAAAGCAGTTCTTTGAGAGAAAAATGTACTCATGAAATGCATATATTTAAAAAGGAGAGAACTGAAATCAATATCCTAAAGAAACTCTGGAAAAAGGAACAATTTTAGCCTAACACAAACAAAAGAAAATAAATAATAAAAATTAGGACAAAAATCAATGAATTAAGAACAGAAATAATAGAGAAAAACAGTGAAGCAAAATGTTGTTTATTTAAAAAGAAAAATGAAATTAATACATTTACAACCAATATAAATTACCAATACAGTCTACCAATACAAATTACTAATGTTACAATTGAAGGAGTGTTCATCACTACTTATCCTATGGACATTAAAAAAATAATAAAGGAATACTATATCTAATTCTGTGTCCCTTATGAGATAATTTAGATGAAAGTGATCCCTTAAAAAGAGCAAATATCCAAAACTCAAGGAGAAATAGGTAATCCTAATGGTTTTATTGATATATTAAATAATTTAAATTAATAATTAAAAAGCAAAAAAAGCTAGACTTAGACTCAGATTAGTTAACCAGTTAATTGTGAAATTTAAGAAAGAAATGACATCAATTCTTTATACTCTGTTCAGAAAATAGGAGTAGAGAGAATAGTTCTTAACTAATTCTTCTGATTCTAGCACACCAAAACCAGGTAAAGACATTATAAGAAAATCATAGACCAATGTTGTTCTCCAAGACACATGCAAAAATTCTCAACAAATGATTAGCATATTGAAGCTAACAATTTACCAAAAGAACTCAGTACTCCATAATCAAGAGGAATTCCTTCAACCCATGAAAGTCTGGTTTAGTATTTGAAAACTCATAAGTATAATCCACTGCATCAAGAAGCTAAAGAAGAAAGACATGATCATCTCAATTGACACAGAGAAAAGCATTTCATAAAATCTAACCTTCATTCAGATAAAATCTTTTACAAAGCCAAGAGAGAAAATTTGCTAGAGAGAAATTTCATCAACTCAATACCAAGTATCTACAAAATCTTTTGACTAACATCATATGTAATATTAAGAACCTGGATGTCTTCCCCAAAGTTCAAGAACAAGGCAAAAATTTCCTCTCCTAATCCTTTTCAGTATTTTATTAAAAGCCCATTAATACAATCATGCAAAAAATAATGGTATAGATATATAAATAATTAACCAAAGGGAAGAGGTAAAACTGCTTCTATTCACAGATGATGTGATTGTATGTATAGAAAATTAAAACAACAAAATCCTGTAAACAACATGCCATTATACCAGGCTTAATACACTAAACAGACAAAGAATGCAAGGCTAAGTTTTGTTTTGTTTTTTAAGAGGCAGAGTCTCACTTTGTCACCCTCAGTAGACTGCTCTGGCTTCACAGCTCACAGCAACCTCCAGCTCTTGAGCTTAGGCAATTCTCTTGCCTCAGTCTCCCGAGTAGCTGGGACTACAGGCACCTGCCACAACACCCGGCAACTTTTTTGTTGCAGTTTGGCCAGGGCTGGGTTTGAACACACCACCCTCAGTATATGGGGCCAGTACCCTACTCACGGAGCCACAGGTACCACCCAACCAAGGTTAAGTTAATGTACAAAAGTCAATGCCTTCTAATATATCACCAATTAACAATTGGAATTTGAATTTTTAAAAAATCATACCAAGAAATGAAACACTAAGAAATTTGACAAATTATGTGAAGAATTTATATAAAGTAAACTATAAAACACTAATAAAGGAAATCAAAGATGTAAATAAATGGAAAAAAAAGTTGATGTTCATAGATTAGAAGACTTGATTTTTTTCTAGACTTACCAAGGAGATAATTTTATTTGTTTTTTTAATTCTGCATCAGTTATTTTTTATTTTTTTATTAAATCATATATACATAAATCACGTATACATTAATGCATTTATGAGGTTACAATGTGCTAATTTCACATAGAATTATGAACATCACACTGGTTAATATATGCCTCATCTCGTTTACTTAATTATTGTGTTAAGACATTTATACTCTATACTTAATAGAACTGACATGTACCCTTGCATTATGCATCCTTGGTGTGATCCCACCATTTGCTTGATGTATATGCTCAATACAATCCCAATCAAAATTTCAGCAAGCTTTTATTTTTGGGGGGTGACTATCACCAATCTGGTTTTCTATTTACAAAGGAAGACAAAAGATTTTGAATATAAAACACAAAACTAAAAAAACAAGAAAATAAAAAACCATAGTGGGAACAATTATACTAATTAACTTTAAAATTTAAGGCCAAGCATGGTGGCTCACACCCATAATCCTAAAACTTTGGAAAGCCAAGGTGAGAAGACTTCTTGAACTGAGGAGCTTAAGAGCAGCCTGAACACGAGTGAGACCATGCTACCTGGGGGGCTAAGGTAGTAGAATTGTTTGAGCCCAGGAGTTTTAGGATGCAGTAGGCTATGATCACACCACTGTACTTTAGCCTGAGCAACAGAGTAAGAACCTATCAAAAAAATAAAAAAATAGAGGTGATCCCTTCAATCACCCTCCCTCCATCCATCTAACCCCTTCCCCTCTCCTCCCCCCTCCCCCTATTCTTAGGCTATTAGTTTCATAATAGGGCTGAGTACATTGAATACTTTTCCTTCCATTCTTGAGATACATTGCTAAGAAGGATCACCTCTATGGTTTATCTCACAAGGGTACAAGTGAATCTTTCTAAAAGTAGAATATAAACGTCTTAACACATTAACTAGAAAATGACATGAAGGCTAAGTTAACCAGTTTGATGCCCAAATTGTATATGAAAACACCGCACTGTACCCCATGATTGTATTAATGTACACAGCTATGATTTAATTACAAAAATAAAAATAAAAAAATAAAAATTTCCTATGAGGCAGTGTGGCCTTGGGTTAAAAATATACAAATAGATCAAGAGAACAACATTCAGAAATACATGTAAACAAATATGGTCAATTTATCTTTGAGAAAGAAATAAAGGCAACTCAATGGAGAAATGTTAGTCTTTACACTGAATGTTGTCAAAGCAATTGGATGCCCATATGTAAAAAAAAAGATAATTAATGAGTCAAAACAATCTTAAATTTTCACATAAATTAACTCAAAATTTATAGTATAGCTAAATACAAAGCATAAATATAGAACTTCTTTAAGAAAAGAGAAAATGTGTATGGCTCAGGTTTGATGATGATGAGTTTGAACACAATACCATGTGTCTAGTGGCCATGGTATTGTTTTCTCATCATTTTTAAATGTTTCTCATCATGACTTTTGCCCACTTTTAAAGGTATGGTCTGATTTTTTTCTTGCAGAGAGAAAAGAACACTTATGCACTGTTTGTGGAACTGCAAAGTAGTACAACCTTATGAAAGTAGAGAGTGATATGGAATATTATTCATCCATAAAAATGGTAATCTAGTGTCTTTTGTAACAACCTGGATGGACCTGGAGACCATTATTTTAAGTGAATATTACAGTACGCAAGAATATCATAACAAATACCACATATACTCAGTACTAAATCAGAACTAGTTGATCACCATTTATGTACACATGTAGAAGTAAAACACAACAGAAATCAAATAGGTGGGAAGTGGAAGCAGAGGATGGGTAAATTAATACCAAGTTTACAAGGTAACATTGCATGAAGGGCACACTTATAACTTTGACTTAAAGGGTAGAAAAGCAAATTGTGTAACCAAAACATATATCCCCGTAATATTCTGAAATAAAAAATAGAAATACAAACAAAAAATAAAATAAATATAGCACCAATAGCATAATCCATGAAAAGAAATAGCTAGTAAATTTAACTTTATTAAAATTAAACACTTCTGCTCTTCTAATCCACTGTTACAAGATTAAAATTCTAAGTCACAAACTGTGAGAAAATGTTTACAAAACCTATGTGATGAAGGACTTATATCTAAAATATATAAGGAATTTTGAAAATTATCATTTCTAATAAGATATGTTATTCTTTTAAATAGCTAAAAGAGTGAAATTGGAAAGTTTCTAACACAAAGAAATGACAAATGCTTGACATGATGTTGCCACATACTCCATTTAACCTGAGATATGATTATTACACATTGTATGCCTATAAGAAATACCATGTGTACCCCATAAATATATACAACTATGTAATTATATTAATTAAAAATTAAAAAATAATTAATTAAAAAAATTCACCAAGGAAATAAACAACACAATTAAAGATATATAAAATAGAAAAATAGACACCTGACTGAGATAATAGGCAGATGGCTTAAGTAAATGAAAGATGCTCTATTTCATTTATTATTAGAGAATGGAAAATTAAAACAACAATGAGATACCACAATATATTTCTCAGCATAGCTAACCCATCCCAACAAAAACCAGCAACAACAAACAAGACCCCTGACATGATAACTGTTGACAAGAGTGTAAGGTTAACAAGAACTCATTTGTAAATGAAAATTTAAAATGCTACAGACATCGTGAAGACAGCTTTGCAATTTTTTTTCCCCAAACTAAACCTATTTTTACCATTAGATCTAGAAATCATATTGCTAAGTATTTACCCAACAAATTTAAAAATAAATGTCTACAGTGCACAGATTTCCTTAATGTTAATATTTATAGTGCTCATAATCACCAAAAACTAGAAGCTACAGGATGTTTCAACAGATGAAGGGATAAATAAGTTGTAATATATGTATGCATAAAATGGAATATATTTGGTGATAAAAAGAGATGAGCTATCAAGATAAGAAAAGGCACAGGTTAATCTTAAATGCCTATTGCTAAATGGAGTAGCTAGGCCAAAATAGCTATATACAATATGATTGTAACACATATAATGTTCTGGAAAAGACAAAGCTATGTAAAGACAGAAACCAAATCAGTGTTTGCTAGGGTTTTGGAGAGAGTGTTATAGAACAGGTGAAACAATTGTGTATGATAGTATAATGTCGAATACTAGACATTAAGCATTTATCAATATCTATTGACCTTTACAACATACAAATTATCTTAATTTTGTGTAAATTTTACCAATTGTTATTTAGGAGATCAGGAGACTCTGGAATGGAATTCAGAAAATGACAAAAAACCTAAATGTATCAGATACATGAAACAAACTCTTTAGAAGTTTGAGCTTGCAGTGAGCGGTGATGATGCCACTGCCTCAGTCTCTGAGTAACTGGACAAGGTGCATGCCACCACAATGGCTAATTTTTCTACTTATTTATTTATTCATTTGTCAATATGTTGTCTCACTTTTGCTTAGACTAGCCTGAAACTTTTGAACTCAGGTAATCCACCTGCCTTTGCCTCCCAAAGTGCTAGGATTACAGGTATGAACCACCACGTCTGGCCAGTTTCTTAAAGACATTTCTACAGAGATAAAATCAATAATTCTGAAACTTCTATACTTAAGCACTATAATTGAACAGTTATTTAAACTGGGTGGATGTTGGTAGCCATAATTCCTACTAGAGGATTTGAAGGTTTTAAATAAGCAAGAGGAGAAGGAAGGAATGGTTCATGTGGTGAAGGATTAGAGCTGGAGACATTGGTATAAACTTATGTTTTGATTAATATTCTTATGGATAGTTACATAGAAAAAACATGTAGATAGACACTGATTAATGTACAGACTAGTGGCAGTCCCTTAGCAGCAAACTGAGTTCTTGGTTTCTAGTAACATTGTCCAATAAAGGTTACCAATAACCAGACCTCTTGGAGAAATGGCTATTTGCAGAACTACTGTTAGAAATATAAAAGAGAAGCCTGGAGCATTATTCAGTACTAGTGTGTAGAAAAACATTTTAAAAAACAGAAAAAATGCACATAAATAGGAAACAAGTGGAAGTGTTCCCCAGGGCACTGATGAAACCAAGTTACACAGATGAGATAGTACTGGGTTCTAATCCCATATGTGGGGTTAAACTCAACAGGAGATTGAATAGTTAAATAAGGAGAAGAGAAAACTCTGCCTTGAGGAAGAATCCCAAATAATTAATGTATATACCCCATCCTCAATGATGTGCCCCAGTACTTTGCACTTCTTAAGTGTGTTCTTCACATTTTCCTTTTTCTGTTTTTTAGGGGGGGTTTTTGTTTGTTTGTTTTTGGTGTGTGTGTGTGTGTGTGTGTGTGTGAGAGAGAGAGAGAGAGAAATACAGTGTGGAAAGTGAGGAAATTGTCAAAGCCTGGCCTGAGTCAGTCAATTAAAGTTAACATCAACAGTGCTGAGTCATATTGAAGGTGTTAGCTTTCATATAGTGTGATGAGCTTTAATTCCGTGGTGTTACTCCCAAAAATATACAACCTGAGTCTGATCATGAGAAGAACTTTGCATACACTCTAATTAAGGGATATTCTACAAAATATCTATTGAGTACTACTCAAAACTGTCTAGATCATAAAAAACAAGAGTCTGAGAAAGTGTTACTGACAAGACTTGCCCAACAACTAAATGTAATATGCTCTCCTAGTTGGGATCATGCAACAGAAAAAAGAGATTAGATAAAAACTGAAAATAAGTAAACAAACAAACTACGGTGTTTAGTAAATAATGAAGTATTAATACTGGCTTGTTAATTATACTAAAAGCACCATTGTAAAATTTTAGATATGAATAACAGGAAAGTTTAGAATATATGGGAACTCTTATATTATCTTCACAATATTTCTATAAATCTGAAACAGTTCCAAAATGAGAAGTTTATTAAAAATAATAAGATAGCTGAAACAGTAGAGTTCAATGACACTATTCACAGCAGAAAAGAAAATTGATAATCAGAAATTTAGCTGAGTATAAAATATTGAAATTAAAGCAGAAATTGAAAAATGGATAGAAAATTTTTTTTAAAAAGAGGTTCAGGTGTGATGGCTCATGCCTCTAATCCTAGCACTCTGGGAGGTTGAGGTGGGTGAAGTGCCTGAGCTCACAGGTTTGAGACCAGCCTGAGCCAGAGCAAGACCCCCGTCCCTAAAAATAGTGGGGTGTTCTGGTGTGCACTGGTAGTCCCAGCTACTTGGGAGGCTCAGGCAAGAGGATCGCTTGAACCCAAGATTTTGAGGTTGCTATGAGCTGTTATACCATGGCAATCTACCTGGTGGAACAGAGTGAAACTGTTTCACAAAAAGAAAAAAAAAATAAAAACTAGAACAGCAGAAAACCACAAGATCTCATGTAAGTGTAAATGGAATCTCTCCAAAGGAAAGGAGACACAGAAAACATATTTGAGGTCATATTTGAGAATTTTCTAAAACTGACAATTATAAATTCAGGAAGTTCTAAAAATCCTATAGAGGATAGAAAGTATTGTCAGAAACTCCCAAAAGTCCTGTATGAAAATATAAAAGGGAAATTTAACTTAAGAATATTGATTGGGGCTCGGCGCCTATAGCTCAACCAGCTAAGGAGCCAGCCACATACACCTATGGTGGTGGGTTTGAATCCCCTTCCGAACTCGCCAAACAACAATGATGGTTGCAACCAAAAAATAGCCGTGTGTTGTGGTGGGCGCCTGTGGTCCCAGCTACTTGGGAGGCGGAGGCAGGAGACTCGCTTGAGCCCAGGAGTTGGAGGTTGCCGTGAGCTGTAATGCCAGCACTCTACCTTGGGGGACATTTTGTGGGTCGGTCTCAAAAAAAAAAAAAAAAAAAAAAGAATATTGATTGGGAAAGGTTTCTCATGGAAAATATGAATAATTACAGGGCTATCTCTAAGTAAAAAAGAAAGCTGGAAAAAGAAGTATTCAAGGTAAAGACAATAGGAAATACAAAATCCAGAACCAAGAAGGAGCATAGCAAATAAAAATGTTACCCTGAGTGTTCTTGACATTGAATTAGAGAACAGACTGGAGAAACAAAATGAATTTTAAAATCTGTTCATGAAAGGTCAGGTGCAAAGTTGGGGATTTTCAGGAAAGTTACAAACTATGAGGGGTTGTATACCAGTTGCAAAAGGACCAACACTAGCATTTGCTGTGGAATCAGTGAGGCAGATTAACTTTACCCTAACCTCAATCATTATCACTGCAGTCTGCCTCCCTGCTTCTTGAAAGAAGTATTGACTATAGAGGCGTGTCCTTCTAAATAAAGAAGTTATGTATATTATTGAATGTAAAAAGCTGAGCAGTACTTTCCATATCAGAGAAAGGAAATAAAATCAGGAGCCCCTATCCCAGAACACTAGCACTGAAACCCACATCCTAATAGCCCATCTCCACATTTCCTGCTCAAGATCTGGAGACAATTTGTCATAAAATTATATGACAGGAGCAGACAAAATAAAGCCTTTCAATATAAAATATTAGTGATGTGGAACCAGAGTTGATTAAGAGCTGTACTGGGAAAGCTCAGTCTTCATATCTTGGAACTTCTAGATGTCTGGTTTTTGACTTGTGGCAAGAAGAAAGCAGCAGGGTTTATAATGTGATGCTCAGAGGGAGAACATATCCCTGCTGACCTATAGGAACAGTTTCTCCACAGCTGATTTGCAATGGTTCCATTTGACAAGTGTCCCTTGATTATTTAAAGGAATACTGATAGTCCTTTTGTGGAGCCCCTTCAGTGCCAAGACTTCCACATAGATTATAGCAATTCGAGACTCAGCATGGCCCACATGAAGGGAAAAAAGGAGCACTCATAGAATTCTTTTGATCTCTGGTATCTACTCACACTCTTTCTTTTGCTATAATACATCTTTGCCTTTAAATAAAATCCCATTTGGACTTAGGTTGTGAAGATTGGTGAGTCCTTTCAAATGTCGGAAGCGGGGTAAGTAATACAGGTAAGACTAATTATTAAGGGAAATTCAAGACAATGACTAAAGGTAAATGATACTTTTTCAAGACATGCTAGAGTATAGAGCAGCAGGAAACAGTCAACTGAGCCATGTAGAATTCTAAAGCTTTATAGCTAAAAGTGAGAACTACTACTAATCAGAAGTACCTCCATAAGATCAGATGATTCTGAGTAGTAAATTAAAATGGCTATGAAATCATATATAAGGATTATTTTAAAATATAGTATGAGAGAATAAAGAAATAAAATGATACAAGTTGGGATAGAATGAACAAATGCTAAATTTAACATTTATTTCCTAGAAAAGAGAACCAGAGGTAGAAAATAGAGAAATTATGCAGTATTTCAGACAGGATGACTGGACTAACAAAAAAAGTTAGAAATCCTCATATTGCCTTTATAAAAATGCTTCAGTGATACACTGATATTCTCATTTTGAAGAGGAATAAAAAATAGATCACATTTCAATATTCAACAAACATACATGTATGTGTGCACCAAAGCACATGCATATGTGTGCATGTGTGCCTGGAGTTTCTCTTCTCTTTTATATTTGTAATAACTTCTTTATTCCTTTAATATTTAACTTATCTTATCCCAAGAAATGTATCACATACTGTGAAGTGGCTTGCTCTAGTCATTTCCACATTTTCCTGGCACATGTCCCTGCCCAGTAAGGATAGAAAGTCAAGAAATAAAACAAAAGAGAGCAAAAATAAAAATATAAAAAATATAAATTAAATTTAAAATTATACAAATTTTAATCAAAAAGTACATATTTCTGGTTGCTATTTGATTTTCACCAATCATATACACATGCATGAAGCTTTAAAATAAAGTTATCGTAGAGAGTTGCAAGCACCATTTTGTTGATGGGGATGAATGGTTCAGAGTGCCTAGATATAATTCTTTGATTTTTGCATGTTTCTGTTCAGGTCATAAATGACAGCCAGTTATGTTGCGTGCTTATAGATCATTCTTGGACATTCAACCCCTAGACCATTTCATCAATGTCTCCCACAATTCTCTGAGCGATATTTACCATTTAATAAATCTCCCCCCTGCTTAAACTCTTTTGTTTTCAAGTAAGAGTATTTTCACTAATTAAGGCAGATACTCCTTTAAGCACAGGACTCTAAATGAACTAGGTAAGTTATTTTTAGCAATTATATTTAAGTAGTACTTGTTACACATAGGTGTCAATTAAAAGTTTAAAGGTGTCACTCTAGCTAGCAATACATCCTAAATAATACACAATGCATGATCTCTGTATCAGATTAAAAATTTATATTAAAAATATTCAAAATATGTGTGTCTGAAATATAAAGAATTGGGGATGTGAATTATAATTCTAGAGAAATAAGTAAAAACACAAAAATATAGCTAAACAAACACAAGAGAATATTTAAAATTTAAATAATAAATAATATGAAAGGAAAAAAAAGTTGAAATAAAAACCTCAGAAAATACTAAAATGGCAGGTGTAAATCTAAACATTGTTTTAATTACATAAGTAATTTAAACATAGATTAAAAGACAGAGATTTAACAACAGATTAAGAAATATTACCAGAGCATATGCTATCTACATGAACCCCAACTTAAACATAATCATATAGATATGCTAAAATCAAAGCATAGGAAAAGATACTTTATGCAAAAATGAATTAAAAGAAAGCCAATATGTCCATAAAGATATCAGAAAACAGAGACTTTAGAGCAAGTAATAAAGATGGGCATTATCTTATACTCAAAAGTCAATTTACCAAAAGACATACCAATCCAAAATATATATGAATCTAACAACCCTAAAAACTTGATGTACAACAGAAAGGAAAGGAAACTAAACAAATACCCAATTCTATGTGAACAATTCCACTCTCCTTTCTCAGTAATTGATTTTAAAAAATAGACAATAATCATCAAAAAATTCAGAAAATTTGAAAATGAAACCAACTAATCCCACTTAAAGAAAAAATAGTGTACAACTTTGGTCAGGAAAATATTGTTCAAAAGAATCTTGTCACTGTCAATAATTTTCTGAGACATTCTGTCCCTAAGAGTTAGCAACTGCCTGCAAGTACTTCCAATTATTTAGATACTTACCTGTCAGTCTCAGCTGGAAATCTCAGAAAATGAGCTTTGTAGCAGACCATATGGCTTCATGGGAAGGAGAAGTGAGAGCTAAACTCGGAACACTTTGTAATTATAAGAAACAATGGTAATATCTTGGTAATATAACACCATGATGATAAGGGCTGTGGAAGGGACTCTGCTCTCCTTAACATGAGAGAGCACAAGACAAGAACATCAATGGTTAGCAGTCTCCACACCTGTGGTGCAAATAGCAATAGGATACCAGCTATGAGTAGCTGCAGAAGCAGTCAGTGGCGTGGGGGCACACGTTCTTTCACGGACTCACTCCCCCTGACTCTCGCTCCTGCTCAGAGGGCATCTCTGTACTAAGCCCTTCTAAGAAGACAAACTACATCCTGAAGGAAGGGTGTCCATCCCCTCCCCCAAGAAAGTTGTGTTTTTTTCTCTTTGTCTGCTCCTGTGAGTTTCCTACAGGCAAGTGGTGAACTGAGGACTTATTGTCTCACTTCACATATGAGAGCTACAGAAACAGGGGTTTACTCCCCTAGAGGGACCCTGCTGAGACTCCAAACACCCTCTAGCCAGGCAGAAAAATTGAACTAACATTTTGCTGCCAATCTGAATTCCCAGTCTACCCTCCCCCCCTTGCCTACAGACACAGTGAGAAGAAACCCAAGAACAGTGTCCCCTACCCCTTTGGGACCAAGCACCCTGTCTGGGTCCTGTAGCTGGAGAACTGCTTGAGCTGCATGTTCCCCACACAGCTGCCACTCAGCCGCAGAGACCCCAGCAAGGCGCGCTGATTAACTGGTGCATCTCCTGCCAGCTGCTGCCACTTGGCCCCCACCCCTGGGAACCCAAGCAGGGCACTGTAGGACTGTTTGACCTAAGCGTCCCCCATGCAGCTGCCACCACTTGGCCGCTGCCCCCGGGTACCTAAGCAGGTGAACTGAGGACTGTTTGATTTGTGTTGCTGCTGCCACTAGGCCACCAGGGGTACACCAAGGACTGTCTGACCTGCGCGTCCACTGCATGGCTGCCGCTGCTCAGCCACCACCCCTAGGCACCCAAGTGGGGCACACCCAGAACTGTTTAACCCACCCATTCCCCCAAGCAGCTTCTGCCACTTGGCCACCACCCCCAGACACCCAAGTGGGGTGCCCTAAGGACTATTTGACCCACATGTCCTCCATGCAGCTGCTGCCACTTAGCCACACCCCAAGGTACCCAAGCAGGACACACTGAGGACTGTTCTACCTGCACAGCTGCCAGCCCTTGGCAGGCACCCCAGGGCACCCGAGCCAGGAACCCCAGGACTGCTTGACCCATGCCTCACTTGCGCAGTGGCAGAAGCTTGGCCACCAGTCCTGGGGACCTGAGCCTGGCACACCAAGGACTATTCGACCTGTGCAGCTGCTGCTGCTTGATCACCCCCCACCCCCGGCACCCAAGCTGGGCACCCTGAGGACTGTTTGACCTATGTGTCCTCCGTGGATGCTGCTGCTTGGCCACTACACCTGGGCACCCCAGCTGGGCACACCAAGAACTGTTCAAACCTATATTCCCCTAGGCTGCCACCGCCCCCTCAGCACCCAGGACTGTTTGACCCGCATGTCTTCATGCAGCTGCCACCACTTTGCTGCCACCCCTAGGCACCTGAGTGGGACACACTGAGGACTCTTTGAACCACATGTCCCCCATGCAGCTGCTGCCACATGGCCACCACCCCTAGCACCTAAGCAGGGTGGCCCAGGATTGATCTACCCATGAGTCTATGGCACCCTAGGCCCAGTGGCTGGAGAACTGTGAGAGGACAGTCAGTTGAGAGGGAACCACATAGGTGTGGTGGTACCCAGAGGTGAAGAGCAACAGCTGCAGCAACTAGAAAAATAGGGCTCACACCCCTGAGGCTTTTCTGGACAGACACTCCCTATCTCTCCTGGCAGCCAGAGGAAACTGGCATCTTCTCCAGTGGCAGCCACAGGCTGAACAGTTTGGGGAAAGTCTCCAAATGGTGCAAATTCACCATGGGGTGGAATCAGTAGAAAAACTCTGGTAACCAAAATAACCAGAGTAGATCAAGTCCTCCATAGAAGGATGGGGCAGAATCAATTGAAGATCCCATGCACAAACAGATGGCTGAGATGACAGAAATCGAGTTCAGAATCTGGATAGCAAATAAGATTAAAAGATTGGAGGAAAGGAGAGAATTAGAATTTCAAGAAATTATTCAAAAGATATCTCAAGAATTCTATGATGCCAAAGATAAAATTACCAAATATTTTGAAACATTGAGACAGGTATTTGCAGCCCTCAAAGATCTGAAAAATATGGTAGAATCCCTCGGTAACAGAATGGAAAAGACAGAAGAAAGGATCTCTGACATTGAAGACAAAGTTTTCAATGATCCCAAGAGCTCAAAGATGAAAAGAATGGAGAGAAAAAATGGATCTTTCTCTCAGAGAGCTCTGGAATAATTTGAAGAAAACTAATATTCACCTTATAGAAATCCCTAAAGGCAACGAAGCTGCCTCACAAAATTCAGAGGCTCTTCTTCATAAAATTATGAAAGAGAACTTTCCAGACTTACCTGAAATTCAGACAGCAGATAGTTTGAAAACCCCAGCATGACTCAGCATGAACAAGACATCCCCCAGGTACATCATAATTAACTTCACTAAAGTTAATATGAAAGAGAAAATTCTGAAAGTAGTTAGACATAAGAAACCATAACCTAGAAGAAGAAGAGTATTAGAATGACTGCAGATCTCTCTGCTGAAAATTTTCAGGCTAGAAGAGCCTTTTCACCTCCTTTTCACCTTTTCATCTCCTAAAACAAAATAACTTTCAACCCAGGATACTGTCTCCAGCTAAACTGAGTTTCATCTCTGATGGAGAAATTAAATACTTTAATGACATTCACATGTTGAAGAAATATGCCATAACTAAACCAGCTCTCCAGGAGATTCTCAAACCTATCCTCCATAATGATGAGTGCAATACTCCACCACAAAAGTAAAGTCACTAGAAACTTTTGGTCAAATTCCAACTTCCACAGTGGCAGAAGGATTAAAAGTGTCTATTAGACTTTTGAGCAACCCGATGCCCAAAATTTCACCAGGCTTATTAATAATTTCAATCAATGTGAATGGCTTAAATTGTCCTCTAACGAGGCACAGATTGGCTAATTGGATACAGAAACTCAGAATTGATGCCTATTGTATTCAAGAATCACTTCTTACTTTAAAATATAAATTAGATTCAGGATGCAGAGTTGGTCATATATATTTCAGGAAAATGGAAAGCAGAAAAAATTAGGTGTTGCAATTTTATTTGCAGATACAATACAGTTTAAACCAACAAAAGTAAGCAGGGATAAGAATGGCCACTTTATATTTGTTAAGGGTAATAAGCAATATGATGAGATCTCAATTATCAAGATCTACGCACTCAACCAGAATGCACCTCAATTTATATGAGATACTCTAACAGGCATGAGCAATTTGATCTCTCCCAGCTCCATGATAGTTGGAGATCTAACACTCCTTTGGCAGTGTTGGATAGATCCTCCAATAAGAAGCTTAGCAAAGAAATTTTAGATTAAAATTTAACTATTCAACTTTTGGATCTAACAGACATACACAGAACATTTCATCCTAACAAAACTAAATACAAATTTTTCTCATCAGTACATGGAACATACTCCAAAATCGATCACATCTTAGGTCATAAGTCTAACCTCAGCAAATTTAAAAGAATAGAAATTATTCTATTTATCTTCTTGGACCATCATGGAATAAAAGTTGAACTCAGTAACAACAGGAATTTTCAGTCTTGTACAAAAACATTGAAGCTAAATAACATTATGCTGAATGATAGATGGGTCAGAGATGAGATCAAGAAGGAAATTACCAAATATTTAGAACAGAACAATAATGAAGACACAAGTTATCAGAACTTCTGGGGTACTACAAAGGCAGTCCTAAGAGGAAAATTTATAGCATTGCAAGCTTCCTCAATAGAACAGAAAGAGAGAAACTTAACAACTTAATGGGACATCTCAAGCAACTGGAAAAGGAAGAACATTCCAATCCCAAACCTAGCAGAAGAAAAGAAATAACCGAAATTAGAGCAGAATTAAATGAAATTGAAAACAAAAAGATTATAGAACAGATCAATAAATCAAAAAGTTGGTTTTTTGAAAAGGTTAATAAAATAGATAAACTTTGGCCAACCTAACCAAGAAAAAAAGAGTAAAATCTCTAATCTCATCAATCAGAAACAGTAAATATGAAATAACGACAGACCTCTTAGAAATCCAAAAAATCCTTAATGAATATTACAAGAAACTTTATTCTCAGAAATATGAAAATCTGAAGGAAATTGACCAATACTTGGAGGCATGCCACCTTATAAGACTTAGCTAGAAGGAAATGGAAATGTCGAACAGTTCTACATCAAATTTTGAAATAGCATCAACTATACAAAATCTCCTTAAAAAGAAAAGCCTGGGACCAGATGGTTTCACATCAGAATTCTACCAAACCTTCAAAGAGGAACTAGTACCTACATTACTCAACATTTTCCAAAATATAGAAAAAGATGGAATACTACCCAACACATTCTATGAAGCAAACATGACCTTGATACCCAAACCAGAAAAAGACCCAACAAGAAAAGAAAATTATAGACCAATGTCACTAATGAATATTGATACAAAAAATATTAAACAAGATCCCAACAAACATAATCCAGCAACACATCAAACAAATCATACACCACGACCAAGTGGATTTTATCCCAGGATCTTAAGGATGGTTCAACATACATAAATCTATAAATATAATTCATCGTATAAACAAATTAAAAAATAAAGACGTCATGATTGTCTCAATTGATGCAGAAAAAGCTTTTGATAATATCCAGCATCCCTTCATGATCAGAACACTTAAGAAAATTGGTATATAAAGGACATTTCTTAAACTGATAGAGGCCATCTACAGCAAACCCACAGCCAATATTGTATTGAATAGAGTTAAATTGAAATCATTTCCACTCAGATCAGGAATGAGGCAAGGATGCCCATTGTCTCTATTGCTCTTCAACATTATTATGGAAGTTTTAGCCATCACAATTAGGGAAGAAAAGCTGATTAAGGGCATCCATATAGGGTCAGAAGAGACTAAATTTTCCCTTTTTGCAGATGATATAATTGTATATATGGAAAACACCAGGGATTCCACTACAAAATGCCTAGAGATGATCAAGGAATGCAGAAGCATCTCAGGTTACAAAATCAACACTCATAAATCTGTATTCTTTATATATACCAACAGCATCCAAGGTGAAAAAACGGTCAAGGACTCTATTCTGTTCACAGTAGTGCCAAAGAAGATGAAATATTTGGGAGTTTACCTAGCAAAGGATGTGAAAGATCTCTATAAAGAGACCTATGAAACTCTAAGGAAAGAAATAGCTGAAAATGTTAACAAATGGAAAAACATACCATGCTCATGGCTGGGAAGAATCAACATTGTGAAAATGTCCATATTACCCAAAGCAATATATAATTTTAATGAAATTTCTATTAAAGCTCCACTCTCATATTTTAAAGATCTTGAAAAAATAATACTTCATTTTACATGGAATCAGAAAAAAAACTTCAAATAGGCAAGACATTACTCAGGAATAAAAACAAAGCAGGAGTAATCATGCTACCAGACCTCAGATTATAATATAAATCAATACTGTTCAAAACAGCATGGTAATGGCATAAAAATAGAGAGGTAGATGTATAGAACAGAATAGAGAGCCAACAGATGAATCCAACTACTTACCATTACCTGATCTTTGACAAGCCAATTAAAAACATTGAGTGGGAAAAGATTCCCTATTTAATAAATGGTGCTGGGCAAACTGGCTGGTGACCTGTAGAAGAATGAAACTGGACCCATGCATTTCACCATTAACTAAGATAGACTCTCACTGGATTAAAGATTTAAACGTAAAACATGAAACCATTAAAATATTAGAAGAATGTATAGGGAAAACACTTGAAGAAATCAGCCTGGGTGAATATTTTATGAGGAGGACCCCTGGGGCAATTGAAGCAACATCAAAAATACACTATTGGGACCAGATCAAACTAAAGAGGTTCTCTACAGCCAAGAACACAGTAAGTAAGGCAAGCAGACAGCCCTCAGAATTGGAGAAGATATTTGCAGGTTATGTCTCTGACAAAGGCTTAGTAACCAGAATCCATAGAGAACTCAAACGTATTAGCAAGAAGAGAATGAGTGATCCCATCTCAGGGTGGGCAAAGGACTTGAAGAGAAATTTCTCTAAAGAAGATAGGTGCATGGCCTACAAATATATGAAAAAATGCTCACCATTTTTAATCATCAGAGAAATGCAAATCAAAACTACTTTGAGATATCACCTAACTCCAGTAAGATTAGCCCATATCACAAAATCCCAAAACCAGAGATGCTGGCATGGATGTTAAAAAAACGGAACACTTCTACATTGCTGGTGGGAATGTAAACTAATACGTTCCTTTTGGAAAGACGTCTGGAGAACACTTAGAGAACTGAAAATAGACCTGCCATTTGATCCTGCAATTCCTTTCTTAGGCATATATCCAGAAGACCCAAAACCA
Organism: Galago senegalensis; assembly: GCA_963575145.1. Classification (NCBI taxonomy): domain Eukaryota; kingdom Metazoa; phylum Chordata; class Mammalia; order Primates; family Galagidae; genus Galago; species Galago senegalensis. Next base: position 31,219 of record CAUYTI010026141.1, read on the forward strand.
CATTACAACAACAGCATTTGTATCAGAATGTTTATTGCAGCTCAATTCATAATTGCCAGGTCATGGAAGAAGCCCAAGTGCCCATCAATCCACAAATGGATCAATAAACTGTAGTATATGTACACCATGGAATACTATGCATCCACAAAGAAAGATGGAGACTTTACCTCCTTCATGTTTACGTTGATGGAGCTGGAAAATGTTCTTCTTAGCAAAGTATCACAAGAATGGAAGAAAAAGTATCCAACGTACACAGCCCTATTACAAAACTAATTTATAGCTTTATTTTCTTAGTCTATTAGTTTCATAATAGGGCTGAGTACATTGGATACTTTTCCTTCCATTCTTGAGATAACATTGTTAAGAAGAATCACCTCTATGGTTTATCTCACAAGGGTACAAGTGAATCTTTCTAAAAGTAGAATATAAACATCTTAACACAATAACTAAGAAAATGACATAAAAGTTATGTTAACCAGTTTGATAAAAATATTTCAAATTGTATATGAAAACACCACACTGTACCCCATGATTGCATTAATGTACACAGCTATCATTTAATAGTAAAAAAAAAAAAAAGTCCCAAAATCACTGTCATAGAAGGTACTGCTTTCTTCCAGCTTCCATTGTGGAAAATGCAGCCTACTCCCTCCATGAAGCAATCTCCTTGCCAAAACATTCTGATTATGGGGCATAGAAGGTGATTTTAAACTCCCTTTGGCTGTAAGAAATACTTCCAACTTGGAATTAGATGGAAACAGATGTCTTATTTCCTAGAATCAGAAAATTCCCTGTGTAGAATATTTTATACAGTCCTAGAAGTGATAGCTAGTGGGCATTTCTGCTTAATCACTTTATCGCCAAAATTTGTGTGGACAGCATCCACTTAGCATGAGCCTTTCTGACATGGAGGGAACTAAATATGTAGGAGCAAGGTTAATCCCCCTCTAAATATCTGAGGATAACTCTGTACAAAAAGCTGCTTTTCCAAAATTTCTCCAAGCTTTTCTTTAGTCAGACAACACAAAAGATTAGGCCCCCAGCCATCTCAAGTTGCTGGGATGGTAGCAAAGCAGCAGCAAGCCCTCAATCTCTGCCGCTGCACTGGGGGAACAATTCCATCTAGAGCCACATTTTGCCTCAAGAATTTTCATATAAAAGACATAAAATGTTAAATTTTCTAGCCATTATGGAAGCTAGAAGCATTAGTTTTAAGCCCAGTCGGGAGGCCGCACATTTGGGAAACCAATATATGCCCTTTCACGATTGTTTAAGGAAGTTTTTTTCCTTCAAAAGTTATCAAAAAGTACTCCTGAGAAAGACATGAATCAGGTTTCATTTGAAAAATCTCACAAGTGTGCCTTCATATATTACTTTTGCAACTTAAAAAAAGATTGTAAACAATTGTAGAAAAGAAGAATATAATTCAGAAAGAATCATTCTACCCAATATTAAGGCTTATTATGTAGCAAAAATAACTAAGATGGTGCAGTGTGGCAGAGGAATAGATGCATATGTCAGCAGAGCAGGAAAGACAGGCCAGAAACAGGGAGTTTAGGCAAAGACCTCTTATATGTGACACCAAAAACACATGCTGTCAGAGGAAAAATTGAGAAGGCAGACTTCCTCAAAATTAAAAGCTTTTGCTTTGCAAAGATCCTATCAAGAGAATAAAAAGAGAAGCTATAGACTGGGATTCCTGTCCCACAGATCTGACAAGGAGCCTATACCTAGAATATACTCAGAGGAGTACATGGTGTGCTCCCAGAAAATGGTTCTGTACCTGAGGTTGCCTCTCCTAAAGCTAGCATTGTAAAGATTGAAGAATAAGCCAGAAAGGAACCTGGCTTTCCACCATGTTTAAAAGACTTAAATTAATAGACAAGCCTTGTCAATTATGCTATTTTTAGAATATAATATTTTGTGGCACTCTAATTAAATTATGTAAATGAGAATAATAGCATGTTTCATTCTGTCAGTTCTATGTCCAAGTTGAAAATAAAATGAAATTTAACTCTAAGTATTCGTTTTAAAATTGGCATAGATATTTGCATGCAAACAAAAGTGGAACTCGGAGCCCCTAGCAAACATTGAAAGATTCAGTGCTCAATCACAATTCCAAAAATAATTGATATGTCCCATTTATTTATTTCCAGTGCTTCAATTGCCAATGTGGTCTTCATAAAATCTTTTCCCAGGCCAAAGGACTTAGCTACAACTTGGACTTTACCTAATAAACACACTGTAACCTCATCATTCGTACCTTCATAGTAATCTGAAATGTGAAAACAATAATTGATAAACTAGGACTGTGTAACCAGCTAAAACAAAGTAGTTAAGTATCATATAGAAAGACAGGTTCAGTCTGATTATGCCAAAAGGGGGAAAGAGAAAACTGCACTTTGGCAAGAAGAGTTTAGATTCTGAGGTCTAAAGGATAGAAAGGAAGGGACAGATGACACAAACGTAAAAAAGAGCCAGAAGCGTTGCAGTGGGACTGGGTCCCAGAGCAGCAAAAGAAGGCATCAGGAAACTCATGTTTACTGAGGAGTTATTATTACATGCCTCACTCCATGTGTGCACCATCTTATTAAAACTTAAAACAGCTCACGGAATTAGCAATTGTTTTCATTTTGTGGATGATGAAATTGAGATCAAATGGGTAAGAATCCCAAGGTTGTAAGTATTAAAACAGGTATTTAACCCAGCTCACATTCTACTTGTAATAGCAAAATGACAGTGCAAATGAGTTGCTCAGATTTGTATAGTGAACTAGAAAACTGTTATACTCATTCTTTCTTCTTTCTTTAAACTGAAACTACAAGCTAGGTAGATTTGATGTTACTACTTCCCCCCTTGTCAGATGAGTAAAAAGCATTTGCACTGGGTAAGAGGAATTTGTTCTTTGTACTTGGGTCTATCAGACTCCCAGTCAAGTGCTCTTCCTGTGGTGTGAAGTGTAGGTACTGATACCGCTCCATCAGGATGGGCTCTGGAAGTGAGACCAGAGTAGATGATAATATTGTCAGGATTATAATGGTTTGAGGATTATAAAATAGTGCCAAAGACCATAGGCTCTGTGGCCCTGCTACTGAGTCTATAAATGAGTGCTGCCTCTGTGGTCTGAGTTTTGGGCATATAATATAAATTCTCCTGTACTTTCCTCATATGTAAATAGCAGGTAATAATAGTACCACAGGACCCACTTCCTAAAGCTTTACTAATTAAAAATCATTGGTATATAACAAGTGCTCAATAATATGTACTATGAGTAATAGTAACAAAAGTAGTGATGGTAGTAATGGTGATTCATGCCAGGCAAGGGGGCTCATGCCTGTAATCCTAGCACTTTGGGAGGCCGAGACAGGTGAGGTTGAGCTCAGGAGTTCCAGACCAGCCAGAGCAAAGAGTGAGAACCCCCTCTTTAATAAAAATAGAAAAACTAGCTGGGCAATGTGGTAGGCACCGGTAGTCCCAGCTACCTGGGAGGCTGAGACAAGATAATTGCTTGCTCAAGCCCAAGAGTATGAGGTTGCTGTGAGCTATGATGCCATAGCACTCTACCCAGGATGAAAGAATGAGACTCTGTCTCAAAAAAAAGAAGAAAAAGATGATTCATAAGGTAAAACAGTGTTAGGAATGTACAAGGAAAAACAAAGAAATGTAAAATGGGGTAAGAAGTATAGTCAAATGTTATGTTTCGTGCTTTATTTTGAGATGTTCTGCATCTGAGTGAGTAACATAGTAAAGGATATTTCTATTGTTGCCTTTCACAAGAGTGATATGTATCAATGTTTTTATATACTGACAATAGAAACAAACAGAAAATTGATATCTATGTTGATATTATAATTTCTTCAAAAATCAGTATAGAAAAGTAGTATATTAATTCACATTTTATCCTACCCTCTACTACAGATATTTTTCAGATCAAATACAAATATTCATCTTTATGTAATATATGTAATAGTTATTCAGTCAAAGATAGCCCTGCTACTGATTTTTATTATGTGATAGGATGGTATATTATTATTATTATACTCAGCTTCATAATTTCAATCACATGAAAACAAAGTAACATAACAAGATGATGATTTTATTTTACTTACACACTATAGTTGTCTTTAACAAAATTCTATGCAATTTTAAGCCCCCAAATTACCCTTATGTATGCAATTTTAAGACATACAACAGGTCTACCTAGCCTGTTTTGGTGATCAACAAGGGACTTCTATAATTGTCTGTTAACTTCAGATCCAAAATCTGAAAAGTAGTGGACATTACCTAGATGAAAAAGCATAGAAGGAAAAGGTGAAGATTGTTCCAAAAGGAAAGAACAGGAGACATAAAAATCCTGAGTTAGTAAAAATACATAACATAACATACTTAAAAATTAAGAGAAGAGTATTCCAATAATACCCTTCCAGGGCTGACAGGTGCCCTGTGATGGAAGAGGCAGGTACAGGGACCCAATCATATACTAATTTTAAACTATATTAGGAAATCTGACCTTTTCCTTATAGATAACCTCAGGCACTGAAAATTTTCACACTATAGTTGTCTCACATTACAGCAATATAAATAACTATGAATTTTAAAAGATCAATGAGGGCTACACAGAATGCAAGAAGTTACAGGGTAATGCCAGTTAGGATGCAATTACAGGAGCCAGAAGAGAGATGGGGGAAGCAGAAATGAAAGGATAGCAGTGAGGGTTAGGGTAAGTGGAAGGTTGGTTGGACATGTGGGGATGAAAAGAGTGAGGGAAAAGGAAACAAAACCAACCTTTATCTCTACAACTAGAGGAACTGAGTATAGCATAAGACTAAAAGAACAGCATACTGTCTGACACAATCAGACAATCAGATGACTCGCTCATCTTACAGCAAGGAATGAACGAGAGATGAGAGAGAGAACCAGTGTGCTACTGTGGAAGAGGTATACACACTCTCCCTGGGAGTTTCAGGGAGACTCCAGCTTGATAGATCTTTTGCTTTGGGAGTTTACATTGAATGGGTCTATAGATATATACACTTCTTTTTGTTGTTGTTTTTTGAGTTTAAATGATGGCAGTAGAGAGAAAGAGAGAGAGAGAGAAAATAATTGAAGCTTGAAAGTGTACATATTCGAAATACATACTTCTAGGCTTTGGCAATCCATGGTAAAACATGAGAGAAAGTTTAAAGTAGAATTGGGCAACAAGGCATGAGAAAATCCAACATTTAATGATGTTATGGACCACTGGAGGAGGGGATTGAAAAGGTAGGATGAATACTCAAAGTGGGATCAAATTTGCAAGGAACATAGTGTATTAATGAGGGTTTTACCTATTCAGAAAGATACTGAGAAGCTAAGCAAAAGACTGAGAAATGTCCAGTGCATCACAGTGACCTGGAAGTCATTGGTGCTATTTGCCAGGGTGATTGTTAGGTGTGCAAATGAGAGATAATGAAATAGAAATAAAGATTTTAGAAGATAAAGATTTTAGTTCTCTTTAAATAGGTAGACTGCAAAAGGAAGGAAATAGAATTGTACCTGAAGTTGGTGAGTTGGTGGTGTCTTCAAGAAAGGCTTTTTTTTTTTGGTCATACTGGAATGTTTTGGTGTGTATCATTACAGATGGGCTGAGACAGTACAGTTTAAAAAATTGAAGATACCAAATAGAAAGGGAAGAGGAATGAAATAATCTAAAGAATAATTTAAAGAGTTACTTTGGAAAGGAAGAATGACAACTCTAATATTGTGACATAAAGGAGAAAAATAAAAGAAAAGGAAAAATGAAGAAAAGGTAAAAATGTGCACTGGCTTGTAGACCGGTAATGGGAGTTTGAAGTAATTCCCTTTTGATATTTCCCCTTTTCTGTCTGAAGAGTTTGCATTTCTGCTGAGATTGCAGAGTGTGATGAGAAGAAGGGAAGTCTTACAATGCTGAAAAAGTTATTTTAAGTCATCGATTGCACAGGTGACCAAAGGGTCACTAGTGCTGGTGCTTATAAATGAATAGTTGTATTGATCTGTCTGATGGTGTGAAGCCTTCCATTAGGCTGCACAGGCTGAGAGCAGGCATGAAGAAGACCAACATTACATTCCCTTTGGCTCTGAGCTTCACCAGATAATTCAAAGTATAGATGGGATGCAAGGGAAAGAGTCCCAGTGAGTAAACAAAATATAAAGAGAACAGTTGCTGCTGTAGCAACAGAAGGGAAATAAAAATATTGGAGACTGTATTGTGTGAGGGGGTGTATTTGTTATGATTTCAGAGGTACAACAGTATCACAGACCAAGGTTTTAGGGTCGTGTAGCTACGGCCATAGGAAAAGGTAACACAATGGAAGTTTCAATAATGCCTTCCAAATGACATAGAGAGTTGACAAACTTGGGTGGAGATGAAGTGTCATCATAGGTGGTCTATACAATTACAATAACCCTATCTAGTATCTCTAGTTGTTTTAAACCACTGAGCTTCATCTTATGCCACTGCCAGCGATCGTCTGTCTAGCCTAAGTGAATTCTTTCTCATATGACCAAAACTGCTGATATACTGTTACTACCTAGTTGGATATGTAAAATAGAAAACTAGGTTCTTAGAAATTTATAGCAAAAAAATCTTAGAGACAATCCAGTCTGCCAACTGATGTCATTAATGAAACAAGTTAAGAATGCTTAAATGTGTGTTTAAATTCACAGAAATGGTACTGGAATAAAGGTAAGCTCATTCCTTTATTCTGTCTGTCATGTTCCCATCCTCAAAATTTGATAAATGAAAAAAATTAACAGGGAAAACTATACCCTGTCTCCAAATAAAAAATTGTAATAGATAGAGACATAAAGAGATAGATAGATACAATCTCTCCAAAAACAAGTCATTTGAAAATTTAGACATGCAATAAACTGCAGCACTTTTTTGTTAAGCTCTTAAAAATAAGATTAATATCTATACATATGGAAATGGGTGGATATGAAGTGTTGTCACAGGTGGTCTATACAAATCCACCCATCTTCTAACTTACCAGAAACAGGTAAGTTAGAAAGTAAGTGTGCTCAAGGTGATAATGACCTTAGGTCTCCAACAGTAAAAATACTTACATAAAAATTAAAAGAAACACAAAAATACAAGTCAAAGGTCTATAGGTACCTGCATTTGCTATTAATATTTAGTAGGTATGATTTTAAGAGATTATGCAAGTCAAAGGTGAGATGACAGGTCAGGAATAATCATACCATATCAAGGGCTAAGAAGCAGCTCCCCATTCTATGAATTTAAAAGTAGTTAAGAAATATGATTTGTAAATTTATTTTAAAACTCTTAATGATATAAAATTTTATAGATATTTAATCTATACAAATTAATTTTGTAGAGGGGGCAGTTTTATTTTAAATCAGTTAAAGTGTATATGTCAAAAAGATGATGACATTTTGAATTTATAAGTTTTTACCTGATGATAATAATTTACATTAGATATTGAAAAAAGAAAAGAAAATGCTGTTGGTTGTCTCTATAGTCACAGAAAGACTGATGAAAATAAACACATCTAAAGAGATAGGTATTTATTTTAAGCAATATATATGGAAGTACTGGACTTAATGTTAGCAGAGTGTCAGGGAGAGAAAAGTTTTAGATTTTGTATTAGAATGAATGTCAGCCAAGTAAAATGTTTGATAAAGAAAATAATATAGAAATGTCACAATTCTGAATGTAAAATATTATTACTTAGTATGATGATATGTTAAAATCACAACATATTGTTTCCAACATACTATAGAAAATGCTTTACATGACCTCGTTGATTGCAGTCAAATACTGCTTATTGGAAAGACACTATTTTACTGTTCTGGGTGCTGAGGAACAAAATGAAGTAACATTTTTTGAATAATGTTCTTTGAGTGTCCAAATGCATTGGAGACTGATGACACCTAATCCCATGGATTGATTTTGTTATTTTATAATAATAATATTGACATAATTGCTAATGTTATTAATATGACACAGATACAATTATCACATTCTTCAAGATTATAAATATGAACCAAAATACAACTGCTCTGGTCATGACTAAGAGAAAACAAATAGCTAACACAAAGGTTTTAACCTGGCATTCAAATATAGTGCAAGATACATAGGAAAATACTTCAGAAAGAGAAAGAAAAATGGGATTGAGAATGCAAACAAAATAGCTTTACAACCATCTCATTACAGGGGTGACTTAAAAAATATGGGATAAAGGAAATGGGAGAAACTAAATGACTATGTTGTAATCTTTCTACTTGCCAGGAGCAAGTAATGATGACTCCTACCAGGGAAAGTTAAATTGAGAGTTGAGAAATAGCATCAAATAGACATAAAAATGGAAGATACTGTGTTTTTTAAACAAGGAAAAGTGCTTCCATTAGGGTATTTTGTATAAAACATTTTCTATTTGTTCATTATGTGCAACTCAATCATTATTACGTAAGAAAGGAAACTAAGTCTTATTTCTATCATATACTTACTGAAATGGAAAAAATAATATAAAAATGTAATACAGTGAAAAGAGTAATTTTCCAGTTATGCTAGACCTGAAAATGAATCAATAAAAGAAGAAAGGGAACAGCAGTATGTGAACACAGGAGGAAAAGTTCTGAATAAACTCATTAGCCCAGAAAAGTGGTAAGAAGAGAGAGGAATGGGAATTATATCATTAGGTTTAGAGAGGGATTTTTTTTCAACCTGTAGCAAGTTGATGCCCCAAAGCAATAAAACAAGTCTATAAAAGAGGTAGCTGACCAGCCCTAGTCACAGTGCAAGGATGAGAGGTCTATTACTTACATTTGTCAAGAATGCCCAGAGATCATGGTTCTGAGCAAATACAAAATAACATATTAAACAAATAACAGATTGTAACCTTTCAGTGGACTCATAGTTTACTTAGACTCCCTATGAAGACAGTATACAAAGCGAAAAAAGATTGATTGCACACTTGCTGAGATCAAAATGAAGGGCTATTTCAGTGTGAAAATAAATTGCAGTGCAAACATAAGAGGGTGAATATATATATAATTTTTTCTGTTTCTGCTGAAAACAGAACAATGAAAATCAATTTTCTTATTAAGTAGAACTTTTTTCAATTTTAAAATGAAGGCTCTTAATTGAGGGAAGAATATAAGTTCTTCACCACTGGCACTTAATATTTAACAGAACTTGGGTTTCATTTCAACTTAGAAAAATCAAAACGAGAAAGCTGAAAGAAATATAAAGTACAAAGGATAGTCTGAAGTAGTTATTTTTTGGTAGATGATCATAAACTGAGGACCAGTTTAAACCTCTCTAAACTACCTTAATTGTCAAATAGTACCCTTTGCCTAATTGTAATATTAACATCACTTTCGAGTGGAAAGTACGGTGCAAACACGTCCTGAATCACATGTAGACATGTGATGATGCTGAGAGAGAGATCTGTGTCACTTGCCAGAAAGAAATGTAAGAGAAAATGAGTGACCCCATCTCAGGATGGGCAAGGGACTTGAATAGAAATTTCTCCAAAGAAGACCGGCGTACAGCCTACAGACACATGAAAAAATGCTCACCATCCTTAATCATCAGAGAAATGCAAATCAAAACTACTCTGAG
>CAUYTI010026142.1:0-23422 GCA_963575145.1 Galago senegalensis
CTTTTTTATTTTATTTTTTTTGAGACAGAGCCTCAAGCTGTCCCCCTGGGTAGAGTGCCATGGCATTACAGCTCACAGCAACCTCCAACTCCTGGACTCAAGCAAGTCTCTTGCCTCCGCCTCCCAAGTAGCTGGGACCACAGGCGCCTGCCACAATGCCCGGCTATTTTTTGGTTGAAGCCGTCATTGTTGTTTGGCGGGTCCGGGCTGGGGGTTCGAACCCGCCACCTTAGGTGTATGTGGCTGGCGCCTTAGCCGGTTGAGCTATAGGCACTGAGCCATAATAAAACCTTATAAATAAATCTATCTAACCTCAGTCAGCATTTGTGCACTTAGGATAAGATTTCCATAATTCTTTTGTAACTTCTTAGGACTTTTTAAGAATTTCATTTCATTCCCTACCTTTTTATATCCATTTAGTTTTATCTATATCATTACTTTCTATTTCAAGTTCTATTCAAAAATAATTTTTATATAACCTCTAAAGGAGACAAAATTACTTTTATTAATACTTTAACAAAGATCATGCTTTATCTCTTTCTTGTACACTTTCTCACATTGTACACTTTCTCACAAAAGAAATCTTCTTGTTTTTATACACTCTGTATATAGAATTATTTCTCTTATATTTAGTATTTTAATTATATATATTACCTACAATTCTAACTCTTACTAACCCGAATTTTCATTTAAATACCAAGGAAGAAGGCAATTTTAGTTGCTATGTACCAGGTACACAGACTAGAACACTGGCTGGGGTTGTTAAGATGATGCCTGGAGAATCTAACTCCTCCAAGCAAGGCCAGAAGGCAAAGATGAGGTAGAGAGGATGGAGCCATATTAGGTTTGGCCAATAGGGCTGATACCCCCAGCACTGTGGACATGCTCATGCCCCTAGGCCTTCCCATATGCACTTTTCTAGACTTCAAAACCTATAGGCTCAAAACCAAAGACATAAATTCACAGATAAATCAAGCAAATATCAAAAATGTCACAGAAGCAACAGTTTTATGAACTTGAAACCTCTTTTAGGAACAAAATAAACATGTCTTAGTGAGAGAGGATATCCAAGAAGGGTGAGGTCTAGGAAAACAGGTATTTTCAAGAAGACCACAAGTATACAGCTGCAGGGTCCTCTCCATCGTGGCTCAGCTCTTGGGAATTTATAAACTTAACTTCCTGGAACTTGGAAATTTCCAAGTTCTGTGAAATCCTGTAGTTCTGTAGGGGCTGGAATAGCATCTCCTGCTTGATTCAAACTGACCAATGAGAAGGGTACCTGTGGGGTGGAACTTTATGACTTTCAATAAAGAGGGAAAGACCAAACCAGTCGGGGAGCACAACCATTTGGAATTCTTCTATGCTGTCAGCTCCTGGAAACCCTTCCTTTTATAAACGTGGTGTTTGGGTGCTCTTTCTCTCCATTGGGCCTCATCTTCCTGAAACATTAGTAGTAGAAGTATAAACATTAGTAGTAGAAGCAAAAGTGTCTGAAGTATTGAAGATATTTCCATTTTACATTATTAACAATTTTATATCTAGCCCTTTTTAAACCAAAGATTACTAAAGTCACGAAAATTTGAAAAGCATTTGAGCTAGTAATTTCTTAATAGAATAATATAAGACTAAATAGTAAATATACACACTATTTAATAATATATAAATACTAAGTATATTTGTACTAAATAATATAAGCTCATTTATTTATAATTCAGTTTGGTACCATGTAGACAACATAGTAACACAAACATGTACGTGTATATGTAAACATACAGAAAAACAAAGACAGTTTTAGACTTAAGATAAGTAATACTCATTGTTTCAAAGTACAGTTAAATTGAACTATGCCTCTGCAAATGGAACAAGTCAAAGTTTATCCTTCTCCTCTGTAAGGCCCTTACCAAGTTTTAGAGAAAATGGGCTGGCAAATTTACATCTCAAAGCACAGAGAAAGAATGTATGCTTTTTAAAGAAGAAGTTTGGATATGTCAGAGGAGATAGAGGAAGATTTAAAATGCATAACAGGGTAAGATAAAATCATAGGAATTCAGCACAGGATTTTGTAAGAATACCAATTTAGTTAGATAGGTAGCTTCTAAATTTAGTCTTCATTTTTCAGCTGAACTGCTGTCAAAGCAGAGCCCATTAAGAAATGGAGCAAAGAAAGTATTCTTTATGCCTGGATTCATCTTGGGTAGCTCTTAAAAGAAGGAAGCCTCCTTTTACGAATGGCTTACCTTTTATAAACACTTTTTCCAGCCTTTGGAGTGGGAGAGCAACTAAGGTAAGAATAGTAGATTTTTCTTTTCTTATCAATTAGTTGCTTGAGCTTTTTGTTTACCATTCCTAAAAAGTATTTTAAAAGAGATAAAGTATGAAATACTTTTACAGCTTCTGTACATCAATAGGTGTCGCTAGGTGAGCCTGATTCAAGGCCCTCAACCTTAAAACACTTCACTGTAACATAAACTTAAATTATCAGTGATAAGATGTCACTATGCTTTTCAGCATTTGCTGCTTTTGTCTCCTAATAATTATACATGTAAAGGTCAAGGACTCAGTTCTTCAGAAATTAAGACTCACATTTTTATATTGAATCCTGAGTTTGGCACTCAGGTCTTTTTGGTCAACTTAGCCCATGATAGTTCCTTGCTTAAGCACACAAGAAAAGAAACAAAGGAAATAGAACACAAATTTACAAAGGTGAGAGTTTGCACCCACTGCTGTTAGTTTCCAGTTCTGTGTGACCCAGTCAGTTGTCTGAGTCCTCTACCTGGATCCATTCCAATTCTGGACCCAGAGCACTTTCTGCCATGACTTTCAAGCTCAGTCTGGATTCAATCTTTGCTGTGACAGACTTGGGTGGGTCAAAACACCAATCCACAGAGAAGTGAGACAACAATGGAAACAACAGCCAGTGCCTCACTCAGTCAGGTCTTGCTTTTGGGAGTCAATAGAAGGTCTATTTTAAATCTCACTTCTAGTATCCTCAGATTAAGAAAAAATACTTCAGACAAATAAAAAACAGAACTTAATTTAGAAAAGAATGCTTCACAAACCGGGCAGCCCCAGAGCCAGAGTCTGTTGAGAGTGTCTCCATGTTGGTATGATTGGTTTCTTGGAGCCAAGTGCAAGAGCTCAGCTCAAAAACTTGTCATAATTTCATTTAACACCTTGTAATATTCCACATTGCCTGCTATTACTGTGGCTGCAATAGGCTTCAATATGTTTAGTTTTATCTTTTATGTTTTCCCCTTCATTTCTATTATCTCTGTTCCGTTAAGCCTTAGGTATAGCTCTAGACAATACGATACATCAATCTCTTAAATTCTTTCTGACAATTTTAATTTTTACAAGAAATTATTATAATCTCAATATATATATTGTGATTTCTAGTTTGTATATATTTATTCCTATCATCAAGTTTCAGGCTTTCTGTTTGCTTAACATTTCCTGTTTATTTTATGTTTGCTTTCTTTTAGATTGGAGTTGTATTTGTTGCACTAGTTTGGAAGTTAAAAATAGTAAGCATACTCATATTTCTTCAGCTTGGTTTCTTTCCCTTTCTTCAGAGTGGTTTTTTGTATGATTTATATTTTACTGAGACTATAGCCCTATGAGATAACAAATTTTGAAGACGAACTCTTGTTTGTTCATTTTCTCATTTCCATAGCCCTGCATGTACATGAAAATAGCATTTCAAAGTCCCCAATTTTCTTTTCTTTTCTTTTTTTTTTTTTTTTTTTTTTTGAGACAGGAGATTCAAGCTGTCCCCCTGGGTAGAGTGCCAGCATCACAGCTCACAGCACCCTCCAACTCCTGGGCTCAAACGAGTCTCCTGCCTTAGCCTCCCAAGTAGCTTGGACCACAGGCACTTGCCACAACTCCTGGCTGTATTTTTTGGTTGCAGCCATCATTGTTGTTTGGCAGGCCTGGGCTGGATTTGAACCCACCACCTTGGGTGTATGTGGCTGGCGCCTTAGCTACTTGAGCCACAAGTACTGAGCCAAAGTCCCCAATTTTCTGAAGCCTGTGGGCCCAAAACCACATATGAAGTGCCTCCACCTGTCTGTGGTCTCACTTCCTTCTCACTTTATAACTCCAAAAGATTTATTTCAAAACACTTAGTAGAAGGATTTTTTGTTTGGTTTTCTGTTTATTTTATTAATCCAGGTTTGTTGGTTATTTTCAGGATATAACATTTGCTATTTTAGAAAGGGAAGTTACCTGAGGGAGTTTAAGATGGAAAAAGAATATTCCTAGTGGTGAGTACCTTGACTTTGAAACGTTTTAGTACTCTGTTTAATTGGACTTGTGTACATTCTAATGAGCTGTGTGTGTATCAAAATCATTCTCTTTCTCCTTTAGAAGAATGTATGGTATGCCCTTTAAATCTGTAAGATTTGTATTACTATGTCTCATCTCAATTAAATACTTCCTATACACTTGATATGAAAATACTTGACCTGAGCATTGCAAATGGTCTTTAAAAATTTAATTAGATTTCTTTAATATATTTCCTGCATTTATGGCTTCAAAGACCACATTACTGAAAATTAGTTTTAATGATGATCTTCTTTACAGTTGTTAATTCTAAAAAAAAAGAAGAAAACTCAATTTTAGCTCAATTGGATTTTGTCAGTTCTATAGACTATGTTATTATTAAATTTAAAAAGTAATACAAAACATGTTTACAATTTTAAGTGAAAATTAACATCAGAAATACATTTAGAACTATTCAGAAATGTTTTGCAGCAATTAGACAATGCAAGCATAATGTTTCCATTCATCTTAGGGTCACATAAAAGAGAATTCTATTCATTTATGATTGAAATACATTTTCTGTCAATTTTTATAAAAATTTGATCTTAAATATTTACAGTATTGTTGAATATATAGTAACAAAACCCAGTCAAATTGTTCCTATCACATTATTGGATTACATTATCCAGTCCTAAATCAAACTGAGTGCTTATAACCATCTGTGAGTCTCTCAAATTGAGCAAGAGACAGAGTAGGGGGTCTCATTTGTCATATCACTGGTAGGAAAAGTCACATCAGGGGACTTTAGGAAGATATCAGGATGATTGAATATGAATTCCAAACACTTAATCTTGATAATCAATATAAGAAAGGCTCATATCCTCGTGGCCCCAGGTTCTGGATTTCTAAAAATGCTTTTTTTAAGACTCCAAAGAAAGAATAGTAATCTTGTTCCTATAAGAGGTGGGTAGACAGGGGAATGTTTCACAGGAAAGTTAGAGAACAAGAGAATTCTTGTCTCTACTGACTCCAACTTGCTTTATTAACTGAAAGGAGAGAAAACAAAGGGTCATATATAGGCCCCTTCACCCTAAGGTTATTGTCAAAGTCCATAGGATCTGGAGTGAGCAGACAGTGCTCATTCAAAAATTTTCTGTACTAGACCAATACAAATGTGTGTCCTGTGGGGAGGTAAGTGCACACTGAGGAATGGGCAGAATAAAAGTTGGTAAGGGTGATAAAATGTATAGGTGATTTACTATGCAGCTACCTCTCAGTGAGTCCTAAGAGCACGGTGGTCTTACTAGGTGAAGAGCCAGGAATCCCTCGAGGGTAAAGAGCAAGCACCTGGTGAAGGGCTTTTTGGAATTTTTCTAATTTCCCTAAAATAGGAGAGCTCACCTAAGAAATAGCAAAATGAGACTATTATAACACAGAATTATTTACTTGACTTTTGCATTCCCAAACAAATGTGAAAGCACTTTTTGCACTTTCAGTAAATATCTATAGAAAGATTTTAATAAGATCCAATTTATACAACTTGACTTGTTTTGTTATAACCACAAATTTGATTTACCTACTCTACTTGCCTTCCTTCCCAACCATTCTGCTTAAAATACAGCTGATTTCAGTCAATTATACATCTTAGAAGACATCTCGTAGGTGTGTGTCTGCATGCATGGTCTAGACCTAGCTCCTCTCCTCACCTCATTCTAACACCTCTTTCCAGGGTTTCTTAAGCTCCTGTTGAATAAAAAGAGTGGCAAATTAGTGTGCAAAACAAAACACTACAGAAGAAGGAGGAAGGATGGAAAGTGGGATAGAAATAAGCTTGATGATGAAGTAAGAAAAAAAACAATAGCCAGATTGGTAGTCAAGGGGTAACTTAACTACAGTAAAACCTCTGTACATTCTCCACCCAAGAGACTGTATGTCACAAACTAGTCAAACACACAGAGGTGGTCAACATAAGAAACTGGGTCTACTGTACTATCACGTACATGTGATGCATGCCTGGTCTATTAAAACCAAGTCAACTTAAGGAGGGAGTCAGTGTAGAGAGGTGGTCAACTATGGAGGTTCCACTATACATGAAAGTGAAATTATCCGTGAAATAAGCCATAATCTCAATCTAAAAGTAAACATATGATGATTTTTGAAAATTATCAGGGTGTCTTGAAATTACCTACATTTATTCTCTCCTTGCTTGGGGAAAATAATAAAGATTATGATATAATTAAATGCATCTGTGTTTAATAGATAATCTATTTTTGGATAGAAATGTGTGATATTAGTATTATTTTATCTGACTGAATTTATTGTAAAATAACTAAGGAGAGTCAACTTATTTATTCTGAAAGCATAATAGTTATGGTTCTATATGACATTCTCTAGGACCTTGATTAAAAATAGCATGTGTACATAAAAAAAAGAGAAAAGGTTAGCTATTGAGCAGGCTCTGTGGGAGCACACTGCCAGTGCTGGAACAATGGACTGTTTTCAGTCACTCACACAGCTGCACAACTGCTGCCAGGAATGTGTATGCCTCTGGACAGCCGTCCTTTTGGCATTCTGACAGCCATTGTTGAAGTAGCACTCTCATTAAAGAAAAGGGTAGATATAACTAGTCAGTTAGGAAGGAAACTCCTTTTCTTTTCACTCAGCTTATTTAATTTGATGAGTTTTTATATATTCAATAAAACACTTGCTCATATTTTCCTGTCTTTCATGCTTGACTTTGGCAACCATGCATCTAATGAGATCTGGCAAGCTGAATTGTTTCTATTCCCCCAACCTTGTCTCTATGGCCTGAAATCTTCATAATCATCCTTTTACAATACTGGTTTTCAATGTGTTCTATAGGGTGCTGGGATTCACTGGTGAGTCCTTAGGAGGTGAGGAGACACAAATCAGGAGGGAAGGGAAGGGGCAGAGCTTCAGGCTTCCCACGCCAGCTTCCCTTATGCCAGGCAAACTATTCCTACTGCCTTGAAGTTTCAGATAAACTTTTGTTAGGATAAAAAAAAAAAATACTACTGCTAAAAGTCAAATAACTTGAGAATTATTGTTTTGAATAAATGCACTCATGATTTTTAATGAAATGCAAATGTCAGGTGGGAAGGGCAGAATATTCTTTTAAGCTCCACTTAGGAAACCTTTAGTAGAGAGAATGTCATCAGGTTGGCTACCAGCATCTAGCAGAAGCCTGAAACAAACTGCCAATTTTGATGCAAAGGAAGGAAAGGTTGAAAGCTTTTAATGCGTTCTATTTTCATGAGGGTGGGTACTGCTTAAGATTCAAAAACAATCAGGAAATAAAATAGAAAGAGAAAAGAAGTGTAAAAAAAGTAAGAAAATTTGTGATTCTTAAACCTTGCACTCAAGACTAAATGTATTCATTTCTTTGGGCTCTTGTAACAAAGTACTTCTAACCAGGTGCCTTATGAGAACAGAAATTTATCACTTCACAATTCTGGAGTCTAAAAGTCTGAATTTCAAGTGTGAACAAGACCACACCCCTGTATGTGTAAAGAAATCCTCTGGGAACTCTCCCTGGCTTCTGGAAGTTTGCTGGCGATCCTGGGCACTCTTGGCCAGATGCAGCCCCCTGGTTTCTGCCCTGATTGCGTCGTGCTTTCCTTTGCTCTCTGTCTTTACATGGACATCATCTTATAATGATTTCGGTCAAATCAGATTAGGAACACACCCATTTCAGTATGATCTCATTTTAACTAATTACATCTATAACTATTCTATTTCCAAATAAGGCCACACTCTAAGGTATTGGAGATTAGGACATTTTTTGGGAAAGGGAAAATATAATTCTGTTCATAATACATAGGGGCCAAATTCAGCTACTGTTTATTGGTTTTTTTTTTCTTATTTGATTTTTAGAGACAAAATAAACTGGAATCTACTGGCCCAATCATAGCTCATTTTAACCTCAATCTCTTTGATTCAATCAATCCTCCCATCTCAGCTTTCAGAGGAGCTGGGACTACAGGTTTGTACAACTATATCCAGCCCATTTAAAAATTTTTTCTGTAGAGATGTGGCTTTGCTATTTTTCCAGGCTGGTCTTACCTCCTGGCTTTATGCAACCCTTCTACCTTGGCCTCCCAAAGTGCTAGAATTATAGGCATATGTCCCCACACTCGACCCAGCTACTATTTTTATAAATAAAAGTTCTATTGTAGCACATCCGACCAATTATTTTATTTATTACATATGGCTGCTTTCAAGCTACAAGAGTAGGAGTAGTTGTGACAGAGAACATGAAGTTTCTTAAAATCTCAAATATTGGGTGGTGCCTGTGGCTCAAAGGGCACCGGCCCCATATGCCGGAGGCGGCAGGGTCAAACCCAGCCCTGGCAAAAAAAAACCCAAAAAACAAAAAAACAAAAAACAAAAAAAATTCTCAAATATCTACCATCTGATCTTTTGCACAATAAGTTTCCTGATCCCTGCATTATACTGAAGTCAGCCTTCCTTATGTTAATATGCAAATGGGACTGAAAAAAGAGAGAGAGTTAGGGATTCACTGTAGTTTAGAACACATTGCTGTGGAATTTTCTAGTGCCTTCCATGGAAGACAGTGTTCACCTCCCCTGCCCTCAAATCTAGAATGAGTGTGCAAGGTGTGTTGATAAATTAAATGTGGCAGGTGACATTGTATGACTTTTCAACCCTAGGCTTTAAAAGAAGGTTTCACCACTTCCTTCTCTGGCCCTCACAATGCTCCTCACAATGGCTGGACTGGTCTCTCATATCACAAGATACCATGTCGGGAGGGAGAGAGAGGTCGGCCAACACCCAGCAGCAATGAGAATGTGGGCGATATTCCAGCCCTAGCCGGCCTTCCAGATGCCTTCAGATGAAGAGGTGACTCATGGGAGAACTTCAGAAGAACCACCCAGCCACTCAGCCCACAGACTTATGAGAAATAATACATCATCATTGCCTGAATTCCCTGAGTTTGGAGGTGTTTGTTAGGCAGTAATAGGAAACTAAGAGAAACACCAAGACTGTGGACACCTTCCTTTAGGAGCTTGCTGAGTGGCTCTGAGAGGACCAGAGGTACCTTCCCAACCTCCGCCAGAGTTTACTTGCCCTGGGAGAAGTGTCTGCTTTAGTGTCTCTCTTGTCTCAGTTTTATACATGGCATTTCTTTCTTTTGATAAGTTCACCAAATTCTTTAATGTGGTACTACAGAATGATAATCACATTTGTAAAGTAGAAATTGGACTGCTTATTAAAATTAGTTTATGTGTCATATGGATAAAATAATAAGTCACTATTTTAATTGTATGCTAAATATTTGTGATGTAAACCAAAAGTTAATTTTCTTTTAACACTAAATAATTAAAAGAAAAAAGACTATGTGGGGACCATGTCAATATATGGCATTACTGTATACAGAATTTTGTTTTAAAATTTCACCTATATACTGCCACAATAAAGTAAAGAACAAGTAAGATGTACTTTACACAATAGGGAGTGAATTGGGTCTGAAAAATGCCACATTTCAAGAAATATATCATTAAAAAAGATATAAAGCTATTAATCTTTCTATAAAATAAAGAACTTCACCGACTTACTGTAGTCCCAAGATATAGATTTAACTATAAATATTTACAGATATTTCAGCTACTTAGTTGTTATTCTTCTTTCTGCCACCATTTGAAACATTTTTATAAAAGAAATCTGTATGAATGAATGCATTTTTATTTCTATGTGTTTTCTTTTCTTTTTTTTTTTTAGGTAGATGATTGCCGGGCTGGTTTTATTAAGTATGCCGTGGGGAACACTAATGGCAAACATGAAACACAGTTCTTAAATTAGACACAGAAGACTTTCCTGCTTTCACTGAAGCAAAATATATCTCTGCAAAGGTTTTATTGGAGACAACTAGGAAGTTATTGCGACCTGATGAAGACAAAAGATATGGGTGTGTGAGACCGACCAATACAGAAATAAGTCAGCGCCGTCCATTAGATGCATGAAAACGTCTGAAGTGTTCACAGAGGGCAGTAGCAGAGTGACGTGAATAGTATCTACTCTATTCAAGTCCTGATTGCACGTTTACAGTCAACACTTACCGAGTCTCACAAATTATGGATGTGAATATTGAGACAAAAAGAGGGCTGTGACTACAGTTTGCAAGTGCCCATCTCTGTAGCGTGCTCAGTAATACTCCCTTAACCATTTTCATGCCTGGCTTTGTGATTCTATTTCCCATTTTATACACATATTTCATATTTTTCCACTTGCCTATAAATTTGCTTTATGTTACACTAATAACAGGAAAATGAGGGGAAGCTAATCTTTTATTAGAATAAAACTGTCCAACTTAATTCAACTCTAAATCTTAGCAGTATTCAATGATAGAAAATTGGAGAACATGCACTACCCGGTAAAGTTCTAACTGGTTACTAATAATTAAGAAGGACTAAAGCACTCACAGCACACTCGGGCCCCACCCGCATCCACTCTATGCACCCTCAGTGGGACCATCTTTTAACAGCAGGTGCATGACCACTATAGGATACAG
The DNA here is from genome assembly GCA_963575145.1 of Galago senegalensis. NCBI lineage: Eukaryota > Metazoa > Chordata > Mammalia > Primates > Galagidae > Galago > Galago senegalensis. The sequence goes on from CAUYTI010026142.1 coordinate 10,814, forward strand.
ATGGAATAAGGGTTTCATTTGAGTCATTGCTTTGTCAGGGGAAAAGGATGACTCTGTAGAAGGTACAGCTGAAAAGTAGTCAGTGCCCGTCTGGTTTTCTGTGCTATTCTGCTTTATCAAGTCACCCTGGAAGTAGATCATGCACTTGGAATCAAATAATATGGCCAAAGTAGTCCATCTGTTCTCTGCATTTGCCCAACAGGGGTTCTGAGATTTTGGATCTGAATTGCTGTAGAAAGTTCTTTACATTTTATATTAATAATCATTTATTTTTAACTCACTTTATAGCAATATTTCCCTGATCCCACATCTTTGTCTGTTAATCCATTCATTTGGAACTTTTACTTTGCTTAGAAGGCAGCAAACTTTACTCTCAGGAGGTCAGTAGGGTTGAATATGGGGCTGAGAGCTCGGGGTGCCCATACTGGTCAGTTCTGGCTCTTCCTCCCTTTCCACTCTGAGCACAGCTAGTCTTCTTGGCAAGTAGCAGTGCTGGCTAATAGGAGCCCTAACAGCTCTACCAGATGCTTGGATACAGACCACAGAGATGGTGGATACACAGAGACAGCAGAGTACCATGGGCTTCCCGCTGCTCCTTTCCTATGGTTCCACTGTGGTAGCTGGTCCTGCTTAAGCTCTTTCCTGAAGTTCTGATTTTTCCAGCTATGCTAGTGCTTTAGAAAGATGAGTCAGCAACAATTTCTTGGCTCCTTCTAATTCCTATTCCAGATCATCTCCCTACACCTCTCACGTTTCTGTAGGGTTTAATTCTAGAGTAAATATGTTACTCCTATAAGCAGTGGCTCTTCTTCCCTAAGTGATATAGGTATTGGTATAAAAAATGAGCTTGGTTGTTTCTTTGGGATAACTTGGAGAAAGCAAATAATAAATTATGAGTACCAAGTTTTAACTGTGCATTCCAAGGTGTGTGTAAGATGTCAGAAAGCTTTTTAGACTTTTCTGAAAGCAACTCTAGATTTAGGCCCTAAGAATAGGGGCTCTTGCCCCAGGCCCTGCACCTGTTTCAACCAGTAGAAGTGATCTGCTCACCAGGCTAACTGTTAGAACGGAAGCTCCATGATGCCTCCTTTTTTTGTTTATTATTTTTTTTCCTCATAAGTATCTTGTTGACCCTGCACATGATGGAAAGCTTTGGGGATCACTCTGAAAAGGTGAAAGTGCACATCCATGTTGAAAGAACCTAGAAAATTTCCAGTAAGACATGACAATGTGACAATTCCTACTAAAAAATTCTCAGCTACACTGTTGTACATACCCCACTAATCTGTGAGTACTCCAGAACCACAAATTAAAACACAAAGAGAAGTAAGATAAAGGACACTTGGCAGTATATTTCATTATACACAATTCTATTACATTCATTATATCTGAGGGGAAAAGTGGCACTTTTTTTTCCTATTACTTGCATGATTCTTCAACTCAAATTCTTGCCACACTTCAAATAGTGTCTGTTGTTATTTGCAGGAAGTGACATAATTCTTTTTCCTTTTTTTTAAATTTCAGAATATTATGAGAGTACAAATGTCTACCCTAACCAAATGTTTTAGTTTTATCAACTGATTTTATATAGTTCAAGCTGAATCTGTACATGTGCCCCTTACCCAGAGAGTGTGCGTGGCCTCAGCAAAGGCAATCACGCAATGACAAAAATAAACAAAAGGGAACTGGTTAATTTATAAAGCTTCTGCATAGCCAAGTAAATAATTAATAAAGTGAACAGACAAAATATAGAATGGAGAAAATGAATATTTGCATACCATACATCCAATGACGTGCTTATAACCAGAATCTAAAGAATGTAAACAAATCAGGAAGAATTAAAAACAAATAATCTCATTAAAAAGTGTACGAAAAAACATGAACATAAGCTTTTGGAAAGAATCCAATGGCCAAGAAAAGTGAAAAAACAATAAGCACCTCTAATCATCAGTGAAATGCAGGACGAGCCACAGTGAGATGCCACCTAACTGCCGTGAGAAAGGCTTTCATCAGAAAACCACTAAATAACAGACACTGGTGTTGGTGAGATGCAAACTGGTACAACTTCCGTGGAAAGTTATATGGAGATGCATCAGAGGGCTAAAAGCAGACCCACCACTTGCTCCTGCAGTCCTGTTATTGAGTATTTACCCAAAGGAAACAAAGTAATTTTATCCAAAAGACACATGCACTCAAGTGTTTACCGCAGCACCAATTCACAATCACAAAGATGTGGAACCGAGCCAAGTGCTCATCTGTACATGAGTGGACTAATAAAATGCGGCATGCGTATGCCATGGAGTACTCTTCAGACACACACACATACACACAACAATGAACTAATGTCTTTGGTAACAAAGTTTTACTGTGTTTGGGCATTTAGATGTAACTGTGCACTGTGTTGAGGACATAGGATGAAAGGTGTGTAGAAGCTTCCTAGGACCTGATAGGTACGCTCAGTAGAAAAATGTGGGCAGTCTAACACATGGCCCTGTGGTGAGTTTGGCCCCTAGTGGTCGGTTCTCCTGAGTTATCTGTGTTTGCTGCTGTCTGGTCAGACTCGCAGTGGAAAGGTAGAGGTAGCGATGCTATTCCACAGTACAAATAAATGGGCATCCCAGGCTCTTGGTCTTTACAAGAAAGAGAAACTGAGAAGCAGATTTTTCTTCTAGGATTATGGGTCATTGTTCTTATTGGTTGTTTTAGTTACCAAGGGCAAGGCCTTGTGGTCTAATGATGACGGCCAATGTGCATCTCGGGGAGAGTTTCCTTTAGTTCACACTACATCTCTCCTCGGTCCTCAGAATTTACAGAAAGCTACAGGATGGACCCGACTGGCCTGATGATTCTGATACCCATTACCCCACTTTCATTCTGACCCTTGGTCTAGGTTGGTTCCTTTCGTAGCTCTGAGTAATAACATGCCTGGAACTGCTGTGTCACTCTGCCTGCCTGTGTGCCAATTCTTCCGTAGTGGCCTCCTTGGGTCCACAGGCTGCCCTTGGAGTTGCTGTCCTTATTTGCCTTATACACAAATTCCACGTCTTTTTATCTCTAGCAGCTTCTCAAAGTGGCAGCTTTTCCTGTTTTATGGAATGTTTTTGGCTATAGTTACACATTCCCCAGATAGATGATGGATTAGAGAGAGAGGCAGAGGCACAGATTGACAGACACATGAGAACACCAAGGATTGACTGCAGGTTTGTGTCCATACCAAGGCAGCAAAGAAAATATCCTGACAAAGTAGGTCACGTGAGCTCTGCTTCCCAGTGCAGGCAGACGATTTGTGTGCACTGTGCTGCAGTCTACTGCACGGACAATACCAATACGGTGAGAAAATACACACCTGATTAAAAATATTTTGTTGATAAATAATGCAAGCAAACACCTAAGCCTTCAGAGAGTCATAATTTCTTTGATGATGAAAAATCTTGCCTAGATTAACAGCCGGTTAACGGCTGCTAATCAGGGCCGTGGATGCTGAAGTCTAGGGTAGCTGTGGAAAATTTCTTAAAACAAGACAACAGTGACCTTTGCCACATCTTTTGACTCTTCATTGCAAGAAAGATTTCTCTGTATAATGTGATTCTGTTTAATACCATTTTATCCTTAGTAGAACTTCTTTAAAAATTGGATTCCATCCTCTTACACCTGCCACTGCTTTATCAGCTAAGTTTATGTAATATTCTGAATCTGTTCCTGTCATTCTGACAATGTTCAGATTATCTTCACCAGGAGTAAATTTCACATCAAGATATCACTTGTTCTGCACATCCATGGGAAACAAACATCCGTTCAAGTTTTATCATACGATCACACCAGTGCAGTGACATCTTTGGGCACCACTTCTAATTCTAGTTCTCTTGCTATTTCTACACATCTGGAGTTACTTCCTCTATGGAAGTCTTGTGCCTCTCAAAATCATACATAAGGGTTGAAATCAATGGCTTTCAATTTTTTATTAATGTCAGTATTTTGGCTTTCTCCCATGAATCACAAAAGTTTTTGATGGCATTGAGAATGGCAAATCCTTTCCAGATTTAAATTTACTTTTTCCAGATCATTCAGAGCAATCACTGCTAACAGCAGCTTAGCCTTTATGAATGTTTCGATTTCTTTGACAACAAGACTTGAAAGACAAAATCACTCTCTGGTGTATAGCCTGGAGTTCAGATGTCGCATTAGCAGGCCCAAAAGCAATATTTATCTTCATGTCCATTTTGGGTGACTGGGCAAATTATCATTAGCAGCACTATTTTGAAAGGAATCTTTTTTTTTTTTTTTTGTCTGAGCAGCAAGTCTCAGTACTGTGCTTAAAATACCCGGTAAGCCACGCTGTAAACAGATGCGCTGCCACCCAGGCTTTGTTGTTCCATTTATAGAGCACAGGCCCAGTAGGCTCAGCATGATTCTGAAGGGCCCTAGAAGTTTCAGAACGGTGACTGAGCCTTGGCTTCAGCCTCACGTCACTGTCACTGTTTTGTTCAGTGTAGTCATCTGCATCTTCTTAGCTGGATCTCAGGATGACATGCTGCTGACCTTGCCCTTTTATGTCACAGAGGTGGTTTCTTTCCGCAAACCTCATGACCAACCTCTGCCAGCTACAGACTTTTTTCTGTAGCTGGGCAGCTGCCTCCCCTCTCTCAGCCTTCACAGAATTGTTAAGAGTTAGGGTTTGCTCCGGATTAAGTTTTGACTTAAGGGAATGTTGTGACTTCCTTGAACTCCTATCAGGCCAGTAAAACTTTATGCATATCCATAATAAAGCTGTTTTGCTTTCTTATTATTTACATGTCCACTGGAGTAGCGGTTTTGGTTTCCTTCAGAACGTTTTCTTTGCAGTCACAGCTTGGTTAACTGCTGGTGCCAGAGTCCTAGTGCTTCGTCTCTCCTTTTTCCTTCTTTCTCAGTAAACGTAATCATTTCTGTCTTTTGATTTAACATGAGAGGCACAGGGTTCTTCCCTAAATGTGAGAGGATAGTGTGTCATTGTGAGATTAATTGACCTAATTTCAATATTTCTGTATCTCGGGAATAGGGAGCCCAAGGAAAGGGAAAGAAACAGGAGTGGTTGGTAGGTGAAATTCTCAGAACACACACGTGTATCAATTGACTTTATGGGTACAGTTTGTGGTGCCCCAAACAGTTATACTCATGTTATCAAAGGTTACTGGTCATAGATACCATAATACTGGTCATAGATACCATATTGTCATACCATGTTATCAAAGGTTACTGGTCATAGATACCATAATAGATGAGACAATCGTGAAACATTTGCCTTTTGGTACGAATTACCCAAACAGAGAGGCAAAACGGGCAGGCTCTGCAGGAAACACTGGCCTGATAGGCTGCTTGGCACGGGGCTGCCACAGAGCCTCGGTTGGTCCACAGTACAATATTTGTTTACTGTATCATAGTCATCAGTTCTTAAACAAGTGCAAATTCTGTGAGGCACAGGAATGGGCAATAAAACCCCGTCTCAGCCTTGTATGTATGTAAATGTGCTCGCGCGCGCACACACACACACACACACATTTATTTCTGACCTTACAAGGTATCATCTGAACTGAGAGGATATTAAACAGAGTGCTTGCAAATTGCACCTTGATGTGATTTGTTTATTTTATTTTAATAATTGGTGTATCATATGCATGATTTCATTTGGAGAGTTTTGATTTTATGGAAAAATGCTAGGAAGCAAAATATCTATTTTTTAGATGTGCTGTTTATCCTCTTGAATAGTTTTAATTGTTTTATGGAGAGCATTCTCTCACAGAGACTTCACTTTCAAAATTTATGGTGGAGTCTTACTATCCTTTCTAACGTTCATCTTACTATCCTTTCTAACCTTTGCCTGATTTCGGGTAAGTCCAGCAGCCTCCCTGGAAGTGTCATTCACGCTGCAGGCAGGGCTCTGTGAGGATTTCACCAGGCACGGCGGGGACAGGAAGAGCTGCTGCAGTGGGGCGGCAGGTCGGCGCTGCCTCGGCTCTGGATTTCATATCTGAAATTCAGGTCTTTGAATAAGTTCCCTGATGCTCTAATTTAGATGGAGAAGGTGCTGAGAAAAACATTCTGAGTCTTTCATGAACGCTCCTCAACACAGCAGACTTCCATTCAGACCAGATTCCTTACAGCTTCAGGACTGCATGTCATTTTTCAATAATTGAAGCCAGAAGATTGATTTCAAGTTTTTTCAAAATACCTAGAAGCAGCTGAACCAAGCAGAAAGCTTGCTCAATTTTTAAGATGGATTCTGCATTTAATCGTTTTGTCCTACCTAAACTGCTTTCTGGCCCTACTGTGTCAGCCTTGGTCAGCTTCAGCCTCCTCATCCCTGTAAAGGGTTTAACAGAGCTTATCTCCCGTAATCACTGCAATGACTGATAGCAGACACACCTGCTGACTCAGGGGAGCGTGTGAAACCAAGGACACACTGCCCAGCTGTGTGAATGCTTACCTAGTGCTGCTTTCAGTTATCACCCGTTTGTAAAGACTGTAAGCAAAGCCCAATTCTATCTGCAGCTTGTATTATTCTCTCCTTACCCCATGCTTTTTTTTTTTTTTTTTTTTTTTGCTGGGGCTGGGTTCGAACCTGCCACCTGGGGCATATGAGTCCAGTGCCCTACTCCTTTGAGCCACAAGCGCTGCCCTTCCTCATGCTTTTTAACATGTGCATTTTATTTTATTTTATTTTTATTTAAGATAAATATGATGGTACAAATGATTAGGTTACCTTGTTTTCATTTCTAAATTAAAGTTCAAGTTGTAGTTGAGGCCTTTGCCCGGGGGCCGTGCTGAGCACCCCCACACCATGCACATTAGGTGAGATCCCACCAATTCCTCTCCCGCCTTCCCCATCTCTCCTCCCCCACTCCCCACTATACTTGTTAACACGAGTATTTAAACTATGAATTTGGTGCATGAAAAGTGGCATGGGTAGGCAGAAAGGCACTTGTTACAGATGTGATGGTAAAAGTGACCTCCAATTTTCCCTATGTCCTCAAGATTCCATAAAAATTTAATCTGAAATTTAAAATTGTTGTCAGCTGTTGTATTCAGTTCTCCAACAGATTCATAACCAAGAAAGAACAAGGTAAGAAAAAATAAATCCCTCACTGTATATCATCTAGAGCACACCAAACCCAAAGGATGTGCAAACATAGAGATAGCCTGACACAACACGCAGGGGATGAGTCCATATGAACACAAAGGGAAGATTTAAAAAGTTGAAAAACAAGAAGGGAAACATTTAGTCAGCTGGACTGTATCATATGACATTTGAGTTGCATATTACTCAAGTTGGTGTGTGTGAGAAAGAGGGGAGTAGGCAGAAACAGAAGAGTTGGGCACAAGAGAACGCACATGTACCCATAGTCCGGTTACCTGTCCTGGTGTTGGCCAGTAGCCTCCAGACAGAATTTCTTCCGGCAGTCACAATGGAGCCTATTCTTCTGTTTGTTTTGTTGGTAGAAACAAAGCACTTAAGTTTTCTTTCAAAACTACTAATCCTATAAGGTACTATTATTTCTATCTCACTGCAAAGGATATAAAGTTTCAGGAAGCAAACTCTCTAGTGACACATGGAAAATACACAGAGCACCCAGCAATCAGACTTAAAGGTCTGATTCCAAAGCCACATTCTTCCACCAGCATTATGGTGCCTTTCCCAGAAAGTGGGCGCCATTGCGGCAAAAATCCCTCCCAAGATTTTGTTTCTCTTTGTTTCACTGGCATCTAAGATGCCACGGCAGCAAATCACAGGTATTCATCTGGAGTTTTGTTTCAAAGAACAACATGAATGAAAGGATGAAGAATTTCAGCAGCATAAAGCTCACTGCCTCAAAAGGCATTTAATTTCATGTTCATACAATTCTAAATGTGCAAAATTTTCTGTGATTAGATAATGCAAGAAGGTAAATCAGTACTAAGAGGTTTCTCTATAGCTCTCCCAGGGTGGAAACCGCATCTTACTTTGCTTTGTTTTTTTAGCCGCAGTGGCTGGAATTTCAATAAATGTTTCTAGCGTTGATGAAGAGGCCTGTGCCGGCTTCAGATCTGCAGCTAAGCGTGCATAGCAATGAGTTTTCTGTTTGGGACACTGAATCAATATTGTGGGATGCAAATGTGCACCACATGTTTCTACTTATAATGTGAAAATCTTTAATGCAACTATACATTAACCATTCCTAATAAATGTAGGCAAAACTATAGACTACTCTATCCATTAGTAAAAATAATATGTCTTCTCTTTATTTACATTTCTATTCACCACATCGTAGCTTATTCAGAAAATAAGACCTTTACATAAGATGGAAGCCACATCCAAGTAGTATTTAGATTATTAAGAAATTAAAACTAAGGAAGAAATAGAGAATAAGGATAATAAGAATACAGGGACAATTTATCTCTTTATCAAAATGATTAAAATCACTTTTTATTAAATCATAGCTATGTACATTAATGCAGTCATGGGGTACAGTGTGCTGGTTTTATACACAATTTGAAATATTTTCGTCAAACTGGTTAATATAGTCTTCCTGGCATGTTCTGAGTTATGGTGTTAAGACATTTATATTCTGCATTTAGTAAGTTTCACATGTACCCTTGTAAGATGCACCAAAGACTAGCAGCCAGCAGTTAAATAATGTTACATATAAGCCCTAAGCAAAAATATAAATGAAGGGAAATTCCATACACATATTATTGTTGATATCCTCACTTCATCATTTACTTTGAGTCATATGAGATTGTGATACTTAGCTATTTTGACCTATAAAAATAGCAATATTCTATAACTGTGAGGAAAAGTAAAGGGTATTTATCTTGAAGTTGTCACTTCATCTCTTGGGTTTGAAGCTGCTGTGGAGATTAAAGTACTGTTGGACTATGGAGAAAATTTAAGAAACCGTAGTTATTAGTTTTATTAATGATAGATTAGAACTTTCACTATGTTGTAGCCAAAAGAATAATTTTATGATTTAAGAAAATGCCCCCCCAGTGTTCACCTTTCCCTGAAATGTGCCTTCTGCCCATATCATTCTCCTAATGTTCTGAGTATGAACTGATCCAGATAAAGAAGAATGTGGACCTTACCAAAGGTTTACTGTTTGACTTTCATTTCTAAATGTCATAAACACACACAAAAAGATTTCCTTTAGGAAAATTCCTGAGAAGAAGCCCAAGAGATTTCTTGCTCATTTCTTTGCCAAAAAAAACTTCCACCTTTCAAAATTCGTTTCAGTGGTGTTCCCAAGGAGTGCACCTGTCCGATGTGCACTTGAGTGGACCATGAGCTGCGCTGACCTGTATTGCATACACCAGGCATGGGTCTCGTAGTGTCAACAGAAGCCTTTGTGCATAACACAGGTTTAGAAGGTACAAAAGAAATCTGCCAAGCTGAAGAGTAAAATGCATTTGTGATGTAAAATGATGCCGATGCCTCTAATTTTTTGAATGTCAAGAAAGCAATATAATGAAGGCAGTATGAAGGACATGTTTGCAACTGAATTAAGCTGGAAATCAGTTCTGAAGTCCAATCATACAAGAAAACATTTCAGGTTGGAAAAGCAAAGATGCCCTTGACCTAATTAAACTATCATCAGTATAATGATTCAGAGTTAGTTTCCTACTTGTTCCCCTATTTTTCTCTCTGTTTGCCAGAAGTATCACTGAACAGCATATTCTGGGTTCATTTTATAACAATGATTCACATCTCATTGCAAGCTGTGGAAACCTGTTTTTTGTTTTTTTTTTTTTTCTCCACAGTACTGGTCCTATGAGCATGTGAACACTCCAAACCCAAAATTCTCTCTTGGCATTTGGCAAGAAAAGTTCCTGAAGGTTGCATGTCAAAGAAAGTTGTGCTTGGAAGTATTTAAGTTCTTTCTTTCATGACTTTTCAATTGGTTTTTCTGAAGTGTCAGTATTTCCCTCCATGACTTTCTCCTTATTGGCTGTCTATTTCTGAAAGGAATGTGGGAAGGGCACTAAACACCTCAGTCACCTGTAAGATCCCCAGGGCCAGACAGGCTCAGGCCCCTGAGCTGTAAACAGCATGGAGTGGCAGCTCCGTTGCCTGGGTCACCTGCTAAAGACAGAAAAGAAAGAAAATACGTGAATGGTTCCATGGCACGTGAAGCAAAGCTATCAAGTACAAACAGAACAGAAAAGAATGTTTTGCAGAAGCCGACATCGCTGCTTGAAATAAGATTCATGGTTGTGGACATGTGACGGGGCTCAGTGGTGAGTGGTCTCCACCTGCAAACCACAGTCACCTGCACATTGGAGACATCAAGGCCAGGCCATACTATTCCAAGGGATCTGTGGATAGCCAGAGCAGGAAGGGAACACACAAGATGAAATTTTAGAAAAATTAAGATTTATAAAATGCCTTAACCCTGCAAACTATTTTGGTTTCCCAGAGATACCTGTATCTTCACCAACTTCATGTGGATCATGAAAGCCTTAGCCTAAGGAATGTGACTGAGTTAATCAGTTATCATTCATTATCACCAGAGCAGGGGCCTGAAGGGGACTTGAAGCTGCTATGTTAACCTAAATCCAGATCGTCAGTTTTCAGTGGTATAAGCTTCATTTACTTGATCTATGAGAAGGATTAAATGTTAGTGCAGATGGGATGGTGGAGGACAGTGGGCTCCTGACCTATTGCTTTTATTTATTTATTTACTTATGAGGAAATTGAGAACTACAGTTGAAGTGATATGATAAGAAACAAATTTCTGACCCTAAGAGTAGAGTCTATTGCCACTTCCATGTTTGTAGTAAAATTGTCAGTTCGAGCCTTGGAGAACAGTTTGTTTGATACTGTTTTCTCGCGATTTTAACAATCAAGTGTGTAGTGAAATGTTGCTCACGTTACGTGTTACTACACCATATCAATTCTGTTTAATCTTATAATTGTATGTAAGCATGTAGCATGTAGATATATGTACTACTACAATTGTACATATGTAATTTTATGTTCTATATAATTACCATATGAATTGGAGGTTTTAAAATCCATTCTTACATGCCTGTAGGGATGTTTGCATATAGATAGCTATATATGTGTGTACACATGTTTATATTACATATGTACACATAAGTATTTGGGCGACCCTAAGATGCAATTGTCAGAATACAACTATGCTATGTGCTCTAGGTCTGTTAAACTCAGAGGCGCCATGAGGGTTAAAGCTACAGGAATAAGCCGATTAGAGCAAAGTTTGGTCCAAGGACCTAGTGGTTCCCAAGACACTTCAGTGGGTTTGTGAGGTCCTTCCATTTTCAGGATCACTTCTGCATATGGCTAGATTTTCTTCATATATATCAGGCAAAACAACAAGTCACAACAGATTGAATGCAGGAGTAGCTATGAGAATCCAGACACCTGCAGGGACTTGCAAAGGTGTAGACGATGCCTCCTCTTAGTAAGAACATTATTTTGGAAATTATAGTTCTTTTTCATAGAAATAGATCACTATGTCAAGACACAATGGATTTTTATTGTTATTTTTCATTAAATATATGTAAATTATGAAAACTATCAGTTTTAATGTCTAATACAATAACTACAAATAGGTATAATTTACATAAACCAAACATCTTTGAGAACTTCAGTAACAATTAAGAATGTCAAAAGGTCTTGCAACCAAAGAGATTGAGAAGCTCTGAAAAAATCCATGAAATGACCGAGAGTGAGAGGTGTTGGCCCCAGAGGTCCTATCAACAGTGACTGGGTCAGGCATCTGGACTGGTTTTGGGAGGGTCTGAGAGAAGCTGACTAACTGCCTGTACAGAGAACAGAACAGGGATGTGCCTGTGATATGACCCCTCAAGGCTTGGAGATGAGTTGCTGGCTTTCCTCCAAGACAATCAAATTTCAGTGAATCCAAGGCTGTTCCCTGCTCTTCCTTATTTTCTCATGCTTCTGAATATAAGTAGGGTTGGAGGAAAGCAAATCATAAAAGAATTTCATCTTGTGTCCCACAGATTTATGTCACTGCTTGGTGGGAACAGCCATTTTTCTCTACCTACAAATTTTCTCATCATTCTTATGTCAGCAAAAGACTAATTATGACTTTAAACTTCAAACATAGTCTTACCGAGGTGGTTGATAAGGAAATGTCTACTAGTTAAGTGAAATAGTCAGAACTCTAACTCAATTTAAAGTTAAATCTTCTTCTCCATTGATCGTTCTCTGGTCTGAGGTCCAATTTAAGGTCCTATTGAACCTCTTGATAATGAGCTTCCTTTACTTGAAGAAATTGATTTTTCTTACAACATGAAAAATCCTTTAATATTAAATATCTTATGGCATTAAATATAAGAAATATATTTAAACTTACAGTCCCCAGCATAAAGATGTGTGGACACACAAGCACACACTCACTCTTATATACTCCAAAAGTTTTCAAAATCTTCTAATCCTTGGGCAACACCTGTGGCTTAAAGAAGTAGGGTACTGGCCCCATATACTGGAGGTGGCGGGTTCAAACCCAGCCCTGGCCAAAAAAAAAAAACTGCAAAAAAAAAAATTATCTGCCATTTCCCACTCTTCCATCTCAGTTTCACTAATTTAATTACCAAATGCACTCACTAAGC
>CAUYTI010026143.1:0-10763 GCA_963575145.1 Galago senegalensis
CGCCTGTGGTCCCAGCTACTTGGGAGGTGGAGGCAGGAGACTCGCTTGAGCCCAGGAGTTGGAGGTTGCTGTGAGCTGTGATGCCACGGCACTCTACCCAGGGGGACAGCTTGAGGCTCTGTCTCAAAAAAAAAAAAAAGAAGAAGAAAACCACTCTGAATTGAAGTTTTCAACAATTAAGTTTGATAATTATGATAAAGCTTTTCATTCAAACATTTATTATGTGCCAGATACTGAATGAGGTGCTGAAGATGTTAAGTATATAAAGCATACAAATACTTAATATCCAGCACTCACTCAGGTCCTGCACTAAGTGCTTGTTGCTGAGTCTCTCTGAATTCTCAGAAGGAGACTAGGAGGCAGAGACTTATCCACACATGACAGAGGAGGATGTGGGGGAGGTCTTCACAGCAGTCTAGGCTATCTGACCCTGGCTCCCATGCTCTTGGGCACTTCCTCAGGAACTCAAGATAACCATGGCCAAGGAAAAATGATAGTCTTTAATGGTAGCCCAAAGATATACCAAACAATTAAAAGGAAAAATAGAGTACTCCTATATCAAAGAATTTAATGAAGATTTTAAATCTCATGTAATCAGCCATTAAACAAAAATCTAAAACTTTGAACCAATTCATCTATTATTTCAAATTAGTAGTAGCACACGGGTAATACTAGATTGTTATAAATATTCAAATATGGTTAATATCAGATTCATATAAAAGGAGCTTTAAGTCATCAACTGCTAATCACTATCTATTGCCTCCTATCATGAAGTATCAGGCTAAATAACTTACATATTTTATTCCAGTCCTCACAGTCATTTCCATGTTATATATGAGAAAACCAACAGAAGACTCAGAGAATAGTATTTAAACTCAAAATGAAAAAGCCAGGATTGAAATCCAGGAACATTGCCTCCCAAATTCTCTTTTAACTGCATTTACCTCTATGTCTGAAATAACATACATAGTTATGTGTATATACACACAGATACATAACGCACATAAAGATGTTTATTCAGATGATATTTCTTAATGTTCACCTGATTTGGAGATACTCACACACACCAGGAAATCTTGAATAAGATCTTTAAGAGCCTTTAAATCTACACCATTGAATAAAATGTTCTACTTGTCCTTGTCACCAAGTGCTGGGCCCCTCAGGGCACTCAAGTGCAGCAGCTGAAAGCTCCCTCACTGCCCTCAAGCAGTTCAGACTCAGTGGAGCAGAAAAGAGGAGCAAGCCTGAAACACCCAGAGCCCAAGGCTCCAGCCAGTGACTGAGTATATTCTGGGGCTTTATGCGTCATCTAAGCAACTTCCCAAGAAGATAACCAAAGACAGCTTCGTAGAAAAGGTGGGATCCAAACCCATGAAAGATGAAAAATTTGGCTGAGAGAAAGGAGGCTATGATGGTATTAAAAAATTGGTTGTGTGGGTCCTTTCAGAAATTAACAACAAAAATGGAGAATAGCAGCCACTTCTTCACAAAATCTTCCAAAAACCAAAATAGGAGAGAATATCGCCAAACTCATAAGGTCAGCATAACCCTGTTAACAAAACCAGAGAAGGATTTCACAAGAGTAGAAAACTACAGATGAGTATGTCTTAGGGATACAGACGCAAAAGTCCTAAACAAAGTACCAGCAAACCCAACCCAGCAATGTGTAAAATACTTCACAATGATGGAGCAGGATTTATCCAAGAAACGCAAGGTTGGTTGAACATCCAAAAATCATTTAATAGAACATACCATCTCAATAAAGGACGAAAAAAAGGATCATCTCAACAGACACAAAAAATTCTTGAAAAATTAAACTCCCGTTTTTGATAAAAACACTCAAACACACAGCAGAAGGAATTCCTTAAGCTAATAAACACCTACAAAAAAGCCATGGCTAACGTCATATTTAATGGTAAGAGACTAGATCCTTTCCCCTCAAGATCAGAAACAACACAAGGATGCCCAGCCAACGCCTTATCTATTCAACATAGTTCCATAAGTTCTATCCAGGACAAGGCAGCAATAAAGTAAATTTAGGCATCCAGACCGGAAAGGAAGAAATAAACTATCTCTATTTGCATGTGACATGATCTTACATAGAAAAAGTACTACAGGTAACAGTAAAGAACTATTAGACTAGATAAAAAAGTACTACAGGTAACAGTAAAGAACTATTAGACTAGATAAAGATAAGTCATGCAGCTCTGCGCCCGTAGCACAGTGGTTACAGCGTCGGCTACACGCACTGAGACTGGCAGGTTCGAACCCAGCCCGGGCCAGCTAATCAATGACAACTGCAACAGAAAATAGACAGGTGTTGTGGTGAGCACCTGTAGTCCCAGATACTTGGGAGGCTGAGGCAAGAGAATCGCTTAAGCCCAAGAGTTTGAGGACGCTGTGAGCTAAGAACACTCTACCAAGGGCGACATAGTGAGACTCCATCTCAAAAAAAAAAAAAAAAAAAGATACATTCATGCATTGCATAAGGACGGTTTTAGTCAAGGATAGAACACATATACTATGGTAGTCCCCTAAGAGAATGGAGCTGAAAAATTTTTAGCCCCAGTGACATCATCATAGCACAGCACATTCTCCTGTGTCTGCAGTGATGCTGGTGGAAGCCACCCCACTGCTCTGCCAATTGTATAGAAGTCTAACACAGACAATTATAATACTTGATAACAGTAATAAACAACTAGGTTACTAGTTTATGTATTTACTATACTATAGTTTTTTATCATTATTTTAGAGTATACCCCTTCTGCTTACCAAAAAAAAAAAAAAATAATAATAATAATTTTAAATCAGTCTGAGGCAGGTCCTTCAGGAGGTATTCCAGAGGCAGGCATTGTTATCACAGGAGATGACAGCTCCATGCATATAACTGCCCCTGAAGACCTCCCAGTGGGATGAGACAGGGAGGCAGGAGACAGTAATATTAATGATTCTGACCCTAGGTAGGGCTAGGCTAATGAATGTGTTCAAGTCTTGGTTTTAACAAAAATTTAAAAAAAAAAAGGAATACAAACTTATAGAATAAGGATGGATATAAAGAAAGAATATGGATATTAAAAAAAAAAATTTGAGTGGCACTTGTAGCTAAGGTGCTGGCCACATACACTGAGGCTGGCGAGTTCAAACCTAGGCCTGGCCAGCTAAAAGAACAATGACAACTGCAACAAAAAAATAGCCGGGGGGCAGCGCCTGTGGCACAAAAGAGTAGGGTGCTGACCCCATATGCCAGAAGTGGTGAGGTTCAAATCCAGCCCCAGCCAAAAAATTAAAAAAAAAAAAAAAAAAAAAAAGCCGGGCATTGTGGTAGGTGCCTGTAGTCCCAGCTGCTTGGGAGGCTGAGCAAGAGAATCACTTAAGTACAAAAGGTGGAGGTTGCTATGAGCTGTGACGTCATAGCACTCTACTGAGGACAACAAAGTGAGACTATCTCAAACTAAAAAACAAAAACCAAAAAATTTGTACCGCTCAGTGTTATTACGAAAGAGTATAATATATAAACAATTTTAAAATGTATAAAATAAAAAAGTTACAGTAACCTAAGGTTATTCTTGAAGAAAGGAAAAAATGGTTTTATGAATTTAGGATAGCCTAAGTATAAGGTGACCAGATTTTAACATTGGTAAAGTGGGACACCATGGTGGGGGGGGGGGGGGCAGGGCCTGACAACAATGCAAACTTTGATAAGCAGTTCTTGATAATCAGTTCTCAACAATTATTTGTTATTATTAAAGTTAAAATTATAAAATTAACAAAAATAATATAAAATGCATATCCTGGCAAAATAGGCACATTGCAGCCGAAAACCAAATATTCCCTTCCTGTTCTCACGTGTTCCCTAGCTTGTTGTGCATTCTTTCCAAAAATCAGGGCTTTTTTAAAATGCCACAGGACACAGGACAAATTGTTAAAAATTGGGACTGTCCCACCAAAAGCGGCATGTCTGGTCACCTTACTCTAGAAGCAAAGGAGGGAGCCCAGGAGAGGAGTAGGGAGTTTACATTAGCCTTTTCATTTCCAAATGATGTTACATTAACCTCTTCATTCCCAAATGGAGTTACATTAACCTTTTCAGCAGCCAAAAACCATGTATTCCCTTCCCATTCTCCCACTGTTCCCTAGCTTGTCATGCATTCTTTCCAAAAATCGGGACTTTTAAAAACACTGTGGGACATGGAACAAATTGTTCAAAAGTGGGACATCTGGTCACCTTATCTAAGTATACAATGTGTCTGAAGTCTACAGTAGTGCACAGTAATGTCCTAGGCTTTCACATTCACTCAAGGACTCACCCAGAGCCACTTCTGGGCCAATAAGCTCCATTCACGGTAAGTGCCCTATAGAGGTGTACCACTTTTTACCTTTTATGTTGTATTTTTACTCTACCTTTTCTATGTTTAAATAAACAAATACTTACCATTGTCCACAGGATTTGGTACAGTAACAACAGGCTCCACTATAAAATCAGGGAGTGTGGCAGGCTATACCATCTAGGCTAGTGTGACTGCACTCGATGTTCGCACAACTACAAAATTGCCTAACAATGCATTTCTCAGAACTGCCGTCATTAAGCAATGCATGACTGTGTGGAAAACAATCACGTTTTTATATATTTGCAATGAACAACCCAAAGAGGAAATTAAAAAGCAATCCTATTTACAATAGTATCAAAATGAACAAAATAATAAATTTAGCAAAGGACATACAAAACTTACACTCTATAAACTATAAAACATTGTTGACAGAAGTTTAAGAAGACCTCAATAAATGGATTCATAGATTGGAGATTTGATATTGTTAAAATGGCAATCTGCCCCAAATTAATCTATATGTTCAAGGCAGTCCTATCAAAACCTTGGCTATTTTACATAAATTTGCAAGCTGAACCTAAAAAAAAAGAAGAAAATTCAACAGACTCAGAGTAACCAAAACAGTTTTGGTTGTTTGAGAAATACTGTTTTCTGTTCTCAAAACAATCTTGCAAAGAGGAGAACAAAGTTAAAGAACTTACACTTTACAATTTCAGGGCTTACTACAAAGCTACAGTCATCAATCGAGTGTAGTACTAGCATAAAGACAGTCTGTAGTACTAGCATAAGGACAGTCTGTCCTCATTGATCTGTATGTCTGTCCTTAGTACTACACTATATTGATGACCGTAGCAATAAAATTTACATTCATGGTCAAAATCATTTTCAACAGGGTGCTAAGACCATTTACCAGTAAAAGAATTATTTTCAACACATGATGCTGGGACAAATATTTATCCACATGCAAAAGAATGAAACTGGGTCTTTCCTTCCTATCATACGCAAATTTAACTCAAAATGAAGCACAGACCTAAAGAGTTAGAATTTATATAAAACTCTCAGACGAATTTATGCAGTAAATCTCTGTGAACTTTGATGGTTTTCTGAATACACTTACAGCACAAACCACCAAAAAAAAAAAAAAAAAAAGCTAAATTAGATTTCATCAAAATTTAAAATTTTGATCTACAGAACACCATATGTAAAAAGAAAACCTACAGAATGGGATAAAATACTTGCAAATCATAATCTGATGTACATATCCAGAATAAATCAGGAACTCTCACAACTCAACAACAAAATAGAAAACAATCCAATTAAAAAGTGGAAAATGGGCAAGGCTCACACCTGTAATCCCAATACATTGAGAGGCCAAGATAGAAGGACTGGTTGAACCCAGGAGTTTGAAGTTGCCAGACCATCCTACTCTAGCCTAGACCCAAGACCCTATTTTTTATTAAAAAATAAAAATAAAATAAAGCAAAGGACTTGAATAGGCATTTCTCCAACAAAGACATGCAAATAGCCAATAAGCACATGAAAAGATGTTCAACATTATTATATATCAGCAAAATGCAAATCAAACCAAGTGAGATACTAGATAGCTAGAATTGAAAAGACAGACATGGCTCGGCACCTATAGCTCAACCGGCTAAGGCCCCAGCCACGTACACCTAAAGGTGGCGGGTTCGAATCCCCAGCCCGGACCCGCCAAACAACAATGATGGCTGCAACCAAAAAATAGCCGGGCGTTGTGGCAGGCGCCTATAGTCCCAGCTACTTGGGAGGTGGAGGCAAGAGACTTGCTTGAACCCAGGAGTTGTAGGTTGCTGTGAGCTGTAATGCCACGGCACTCTACCCAGGGGGACAGCTTGAGGCTCTGTCTCAAAAAAAAAAAAAAGAAAAGACAGACATAAAAAACTGTTGGTGACATAGAGACAAAAAGTGGAATGGATGTTGTCAGGGGCTGGGAGGGGGAAAACGGGAAATTGTTGTTTAATAGGCAGTTTCAGTTTTACAAGATGCCCATTCCACCATGTGAGGACACAATGAGACAGCAATATCTATGAACCAAGGACCAACTCACCAGATGCTCAACCTGCCACCCCCTTGATCTTGGACTTTCAGCCTCCTCCAGAACTGTGAGAAATAAATTTCTGCTGTTTAAGCCACCAAAGTCTATAGTATTTTGGTACAGCAGCCCAAACAGACTCTGATAGTATCCATGCCGTATTTGGCCTACCCAGGGACTTTTTTAAAAATGGAATTCATTTTCAATATTTAAGAATAGAAAGATTTCACTTAAAAATCCAGAAGAAGGGGGCAGCACCTGTGGCTTAGGAGGTAGGATGCCGGCCCCATAAACTGAGGGTGGTGGGTTCAAACCCAGCCTCGGCCAAAAAAAAAAAAAAAAAAATGAAACCAGAAGTAAAGCAATGGTGATGTCTACCACATTTCTATTTTTTTCTTTCTTTCTTTTCTTTCTTTCTTTCTTTTCTTTCCTTTCCCTCCCTCCCTCCCTTCTTTCTTTTTTTTTTTCAGACAGAGTCTCAAGCTGTGCCCTGAGTAGAGTGCTGTGGCATCACAGCTCACAGCAACCTCAAAATCTTGAGGCTTATGTGATTCTCTTGCCTCAGGTCCCAAGTAGCTGAGACTACAGGTGCCCCCACAATGCCCAGCTATTTTTTGGCTGTAGTTTTCATTGTTGTTTTAGCTGGCCTGGGCTGGGTTTGAACCCACCACCCTCAGTATATGTGGCCGGCACCCTATCCACTGGCGTATAGGTGCCACCCAACAACAATACAATTTTCAACTTCTTTTTATATGTAATACTAAGGAGAACAGATGAGACTTGTTAATAAAATTATATAATGTGAGCTTATTATCTATTAACAGTTAGCAAATCTAACTCAGCGCCTGTGGCTCAACTGGCTAAGGCGACAGCCACTACACTTGAGCTGGCGGGTCTAAATCCAGCCTGGACCCGCCAAACAACAATGACGGCTGCAACCAAAAAAAAATAGCCAGACATTGTGATGGGCGCCTGTAGTCCCAGCTACTTGGGAGGCGGAGGCAGGAGAATCCCTTGAGCCCAGGAGTTGGAGGTTGCTGTGAGCTGTAATGCCACAGCACTCTACCCAGGACAACAGCTTGAGACTCTGTCTCAAAAAAAAAAAAAAAAGTAAGTTAGCAAATCAACCAATAATTTTATTATTTATTTAGATAGATGGAATTTCTTTAGAGAATTACCAGCCACTTTTGTCACAGAAAACACAGTAAATTGAATTAAACAGCCCCAAGGTGAGAGAAAGAAGACTCACTGAGGGTCATGTCTAGGACTCATGCCAGGACCCAGTGTGCTTATCTTGTCCTTGGACTTGGCTCCATTAATCACAAGACCTGGGTGCCTGGGAAAATAACATGTTTTTGTGACCCAAAAAGCAGATATTAGAGGGAAATGGTGATGTCATGGGAGGGGGGAAAAGGAGAGCAAATACTATGATTTATTTATAAGCTGTACTTTCTAAATTTTTGTTCATAGCAAATGAAAAGTAATAGACCAAGGTCTCTGTTGTCCTTCTGAAGTTGTACCTGGAAAAACAGGTTAAACTAATGGTATATTAACAAAACATGAGGTCACTTCAGTATTGGTACCAGATCTCTTTGCATTTAAGTTTAATGTGAATTGTGCTGACAGTACTTATAAAATCATGTTACTCAAATGACAGATGTAAATAATTTTTTCTTGAGCACATGGCGGCGTCTATTTCTTAAGAAATGAAACAAAAATGGATATAAAGCCTAAGAAATGGATGCTTGGCCTTTATCTTTGTAACAATCAGATTTAAGAAGGAAGTACCCCTGGGGCTGAGCGAACTCAGAGCCCCTGTCCCTACTTCAGTGCCAGGCACACAGGAAACAGGCAAAAAACATTCTAGTTTGGATTGAGAGTGACCACGTAACCACATAATAAAACAAGTAGTTTTTCTGCAAAGCATTTTTAATGTTACTTTTCAAATTTAAGCTACAACATCTGAAACTAAAATAATCTTCAAAGTTGAATTTACTCATGTTCTCTAGCAGTCACTCTTTCTTAAAATTATTTTTTACTAAATCATAACTTTGTACACTGATGCTCATTTATGGGGTTCAGTGTACTACTTCGATATACAATGTAAAATTCTTACATTGAACTAAGTGACACATCCATCACAGTCATCACTCTTCTTGGAAGCCATTGGGATTTCTCTCTTCTATGGGAGAAGAAAAAAAGATACTTAGATCTGTGTCTCTCTATTTTTATATCCTCAGGGACCAGCTCTACATCTGAACACAGGAAGCAGTTGACAACTTGTTTAGAACACATGAATAACCTAGCTTTTATATAAAAAACTCATTTCCCTGTTCTGGGTCTAATTAAATTAATGATTGAATAAGTACTCAGTAAAACTTAAGGTGGTTAACTCATAAATATTACTCAACAAGAAGCAATCTAGACAACCTTCAAAGATATATTTTTCCTACAGTCCTATTTGGCAAGTTTAGCTGTTGACCTCTTTTTGACATCAAGCTTGACTTTCTTCAGGTTTTCTAATTTTAAAATGACGGTGCAATGAAATGGCCCTCTTCAGTACCTAAATTATTAACGGAATATTAACTCCTTTCTCTTCTGGGTTGATTACCAAAATTTCCCTGAATTGACAATGTAGACTTTTAGCCTATTTTTGCTAGACAATATGACTTTAAATTCTCTGCTACCCAATCTTTATTCCCCCTTTTCCTACCAAAAACAAACAATAACAACAACAAAAGTAAACATCACTACCAACACTCCTATCAAAACACACCACTGCAGGATTACCACCAACAACCTATAGGATTAGCAAATTATACAACACTCCATCCTTGAACAGCAGTCTTTCAACTGCCCACAGAACATTAGACCAATATCCCAGGCCTAATACAAATCTCAACAAATTTAGAAAAACTTAAATCCTACACACCTGTTCACCCATCATAACAAAATTAAACTAGAAACCAGTAACAGAAAGATAACCGAAAAATCTCCAAACACTTGGAAACTCAACAACACATTTCTAAATAATCCACAGGCCAAAATTTGTGGGACATAGCTAAGGCAGTGCTTGCTATGAAGGAAACTTACAGTACAAAAATGCATATATAAGAAAAGAAGAAACAGGTCAAATCAATAATCTAAGCTCCCACTTCAAGCACGTACAAAAAAATCAAAATAAACCTAAAGCAAGCAGTAGGAGAAAATAAGGTAAGAGCTGACATAAAAGAAATTGAAAACAGAAAGCAAGGGAGAAAATCAATTAAACAAAGATTTGGTTTTTTGAAAAGATCAATAAAATTGACAAACTGCTAGCAAAACTAACAAAGGGAAAAAAGATAGAAGACATGATATACCAACATCAGGAACGAAATAGGCTATCACTACAGACCTTGCAGACATCAGGACAATATGGCTGGGCGCAGTGGCTCATGCCTATAATCCTAGAACTATGGGAGGCTCAGGGGGTGGAGTGCTTGAGCTCAAGAGTTGGAGACCAGCCTGAGCAAGAGCAAGACCCCATCCCTGCTAAAAATAGAAAAAACAGCCAGGCGTTGTGAGGGGCATCTGTAGTCCCAGCTATTTGGGAGGCTGAAGGAAAAGGATGGCTTCAGTCCAAGAGTTTGAGTTTGCTGTGAGCTAAGACATCACAGCACTCTACTGAGGGGGACAAAGTGAAACTCTGTCTTAAAAAAAAAAGATAATAAAACGAACAATTCTACACACATCAGTTTGACAATTTCCATAAAATGGATCACTTCCTCAAAAAACACAGATGACTACAACTCACATAAGGTGAAACGATAACTTTAACAACACTTGACAACTTAGGAAATTTAGGAATATATAATTTCAGAACTCCCAAAAAGGAAATCTCCAGGCCCAGGTGGTTTCACTGAGGAATTCTACCTAATGTTTAAAGAGAATTAACACCAATTCTACAATACCTTTTCCAAGAGCTGGAAGTAGAGGAAACACTTTCTGATTCATTTTATGAAGACGGTATTACCCTGACACTAAGCCCTGATAAAAATAGGGCAAAAAAGAAAATTGTAGCCTAATAACACTTATGAATATAAACACAAAAATGCTAAACAAAACAGAATTCAGAAAAACACAAAAATAATTGTACACATAAACAAGTTGGGTTCATTCCATTTGTGTTTAATCCAGCAATCTAAGATTGGTTCAGTACTTGAAAATTAATCAACGTGGCTCGGTGTCTGTGGCTCAAGCGGCTAAGGCACCAGCCACATACACCTAAGGTGGCGGGTTCGAATCCCCAGCCCAGGCCCACCAAACAACAATGATGGCTGCAACCAAAAAATGGCCAGGCGTTGTGGCGGGCGCCTGTAGTCCCAGCT
>CAUYTI010026145.1:0-14664 GCA_963575145.1 Galago senegalensis
GGGCGTTGTGGCGGGCGCCTGTGGTCCCAGCTACTTGGGAGGCAGAGGCAAGAGACTCGCTTGAGCCCAGGAGTTGGAGGTTGCTGTGAGCTGTAATGCCATGGCACTCTACCCAGGGGGACAGCTTGAGGCTCTGTCTCACAAAAATAAAAAAAGAATGTGAAAATAACCTAGGGAGAATATAAATTTGGGGGGCCAAGGCAGGAGGATTGCTTGAGGCCAGGAATTCAAGACCAGCCTGGGCAAGACAGTGAGACCCCATCTCTAAAAAAAGTTAGCTGGGTGTGATGGTGTCCACCTATTTACTTGGGAGGCTGAGGTGGGATCACCTGAGCCCAGGAGTTGAAGATTACAGTAAGCTATGATTGTGCCAAGACTATCCTGGCAACAGAGGAAGATCCTGTCTCTAAAATAAAGGGGAAAAACCCTCAAATAATCAGCTATAGGACTTTAATTAAATTTAACCATTAAAAAAAATGATTCCAGATATTCCCAGCTGGATAACCAAAAACCACAGAATCTTAAAGTCTCAATAAATATTAAAGCAATAGGGAATGGGTAACCAGCAGACTACCTACATAATTAGCACAGCCCAGTGCAAAATGAAATGCCAGGAGTTTGCTTAAAAATTACGAATTCTGTAGCTGGGCCCTTTCAGAGTTAAGTGGCATTTCTAGTGACTGAAATAACGTAAAATTTGCCTAGGCGCTTGTTTGTGTGCACGTGTTAACCACTTACTTCCTGCCCAGCACCCCTTGTTCTCATAGTAATAATTAACTGCTGATGTACTGTTTCTTTGTCAAACAAAAAGAGATAACTCCAGGGTCAGAAGGACAATCTATGAGTTTGTTTTGCAGAAGGAAAAAAATACCCTCAAAAAAAAAAAAAAGTTGGGACTAGCTGCTGACACCCAGAGTCCGGTTACTCAAACTATTTTCTGAGACTGAAAACAACAGACTTTTTCCTCTTTGGTTCCCTAAAACTCACCCTCACTTACTACCTAGCTGCATAAAAGCTCCCAGCTTCATTCTTTTGTTAACACGTACGTAAGAGATTTTGCTTTCCCATTTTCTCTCTTTGGCCAAATCAAATGAACCTTTCTCTGTCTCCAAACATCTATGTCACAGTATCTTGCTTTGGCTTCACGAGCTCGTATTTGTGGGTCTACAATTCCAAGACAGTGACAAAAGCACAAAGCCCAGTGACAGGCTCTGATATAGTAGTTTAAAGACAACCAAAGGGCTGTCCACACCCTCGCCAGCGCTAGGCCAATGAACCCCAGGGGGCCCCCAAGGGAACTAAGGGCTTTCGCTCTCTTTCTGCCCTCAAGGAGGGTAAGTGAAGCTCGCAGCCTTTCTGAGGGAGTGTACATTGCGGGGCTGAAGTTCAGCTCGGACTCAGGGTCTTTGAGACCGGCACAGCGGGGTCATTAGACCCACAAACCTCGCCACCCAGCCTGGACGAAATCCCGAAACGTGGCAAGCCTCGGCCTTGGACTCGGCTAGTTACTCATAAATCCGCAGGAGCCGGCAGGAGGCGGCGCGCATACAACCTACCCTCACCACCCCGGGCAGACCGACACCCCGAGGGTAGCGTGTCTAGGGAAGGTCTGCAAATCCCTGACGGGCAAGGGAGCGTCTGATGGAACAGGAAAAGCTCACGGCCGACGCACATATTAGGGAACGTCCGCAAAGTATCCAGAGATGGTAAGACGATATTTAGAAAGGGCCGACCCCACACGAACTAGGCTTCTAAAGCTAAACCTAGGAATGAAGGTTTGAAGGTCTGTCTCTATCGGTAACACTAGGCACCCATTAGGGAAGGAAAGACTGGAGATGTAGCCAGCGAAAAGAGGACACGTCTACCCGGACGGGAAGGGAAGAGGTGTTGGGGGGGGGGGGGAAACAGGCCCTTGGGCACTGTCTGAAAAGTACGATGCCAACTGATCTTGAGGGGCCGACCGTAAATTATGTCCTTTGCTAAAATACCTCTCAGTAGCGAACCACCGACCGTCTCCTAGGTCAGCCCCGCCTCCCAGCTATTAAGTGTAGTTACCTCGTCTCTGATCCCGGAAGCTGCCAGTCCCCTTTTACTATTCCCCACCTAGAGTGAACGGCCCTCCAGGGGTGCGCACTTACTCCCGCCCACCTATCAATCACGGTGCGCCGCCGTCCAGTTGGCTGGCGGTCGGCAGCGTCGGGTGACGTCTACAGCCCGCCGGCCTGGAAGCCGGGAAGTGCGTGACGAAAGAGGCGCGTGACGGAGGAGCGGTTGGCTGACGCTGTGGCGGCAGTCGGTGTAAACAAGGCCTCGCGCTGCTGAGGGCCTTGCTACCGCTTCTGGCTGGTGGGTGGTCTCGCGTGGGGCGGTAACTGCCGTCTCCACTGGGAGGTGCTTCTCGGCTTCCTCTCCCTCTTTGGCGTACACACCCCCAGCACACCACGTGGGCGTGAGGCAAAGAAGGAGGGGGAGTTAGGCCGAATTCTAACTTCATTGGCTGTACCTGCTGCCGTCTTTCCAAAAGGAGCTCTCTGATTGGTCGATATGGTGTTGGGGGGGTGTCTTTGAGTCCTAAAGCTTATGATTGGCTAGGTGAGATAAGCTAATGAAGCGCTTTCTTCCGCTAGGGGTTTTGATTGGTCAACCAAAAAGATTACCTGGGAGTCCAGCACCTCCCCACACCTCTCCCGCTTCCCTGCCCAGGGACTTTGATTAGGTGAGTTTTGGGTAGAAACTGAGAAATTGCACTTAGACGGATTCCCATTGGTGAGCTAGGGTAGCGCCCTAGGCTTCACTCTGCTTTCTTTGCTTCACAGGATTGGGGAAGGTTTGTGTTTCCAACGTCTTGGGAGTTGTCATAGGTTAAAGAAAAGGGGTCTCGGTCCCTAGGAAGGGCAACCCTCCTAGAGCTACTGTCCCATTTCAGGAGACCCTGGTATTCCTAGAGCAGGCTTTACTTTCACCAAACCCAAGGAGGTAACAGGAGGAGCCACTGCACAGGACCTAAGGATGCTGTGACCAGAAGATGGGATCACGGAATAGCAGCAGCGCAGGATCCGGGTCTGGAGACCCCTCCGAGGGCTTGTCCCGAAGAGGGGCTGGCCTGCGACGGAGTGAAGAAGAGGAAGAGGAGGATGAAGATGTGGATCTGGCCCAGGTACTGGCCTATCTCCTCCGCAGGTAACTTACTCGCTGGTGTGACCCCACCAGATGACATTACGGTCCCTTGATCCCAACTCCGGGCAGAAAAATTAGAGGATAGGCAATGGGATCAGCCCAGGACAGCTGTTCTGTTTGAACAGAACAGTTTCTTCTTACTGAGCACCCATGGCACTCAGCTCCATATCCAGTAAATCTTCTTGCCTAGGGAGGGTCTCCAAGAGGACCCACTCTTGTATTCAGGAGGAGCTGTTCAGGTGAGCCTTTCTAGCTATGACTACACAAATGTAATATATTTTCCAAGTAAGTTTTAATTAAAAGAGGGAGCTGGAGGTAGTAATGTGAGGGGGTGAGGAATAGGGGCAAGGGGGTGTTGAACTTCAGTAAAGCTACTGACATGTGATAGGAGGCCATGTTGATTTGCTTGAAAAACAAGTCTAAATTGACCCAACTCTAACCTGTTTTTGAGGAAAGAATGCCCTGAAGGGAGTGACCACCAGAAATTGGCTGGAAAAGGGTGAAGCAGGCTTTGTTTCTTTGCCTGTAGCTCCTGGGAGAAAAGAGCTTGGGGATCCTTTCAGAATATTGTGGTTTGGTTTTGTTGGGTTTTTTTGAAGAGACAAGGTCTCAGTGTGTTGCCCAGACTGGAGTACAGTGGCTACTCACAGGTGCAGTCATGGCACACTACTGCCTCAGACTCCTGGGCTCAAGGGATCCTCTTGCCTCAGCTTCCTGAATAGCTGGGACTATAGGTGTGTGCTGTTGTACTGCCTGTAGTGAATGTTATATTCTATGCTAGACTCAGGTAGAGGCTCACAAGAGAGTGCTGGCAGCTTTTATAGTTCTCTGAGAAATCAACCTTAGTAAGTTGACCACAATATGTCGGGGTTCACTACTCTTACTCTAAGAGTAAGGGTCAGTTTCCTACTGTGTCCTATAGGAGACTGAAAATAACAGCCAAAGTCTAATCAGCTTCAAACCTCAACATGAGGCCCAAGTGGTCTAAGAGCTAGAAAGCTATTACTCTGAATTTGGTTGGTCTGGGGAAAGGGGTCCCCTCCTTTATAATGTGGGGGTCTCTTTACAGAGGCCAAGTGAGGTTGGTACAGGGAGGAGGTGCAGCAAATTTACAACTCATCCAGGCCCTCTCGGACTCAGAAGAAGAGCATGACAGTGCTTGGGATGGTCGTCTTGGGGATCGATACAACCCACCTGGTAAGAGAAAGGCAAATCAAGACCCTAACATTTGCCTGTGTGATGTGACTCACACCTGTAATCCTAGCACTCTGGGATTGCCTGAGCTCAGGAGTTTAAGAACAGCCTGAGCAAGAGTGTGACTCCATCTCTAAACATAGGCAGGCGTTGTGGTAGGTGCCTGTAGTGCCAGCTACTTGGGAGGCTGAGCCAAGAGAATCACTTGAACCCAAGAATTTGAGGTTGCTGTGAGCTAAGACGCCACGGCACTCTACCCAGGGTGACCAAGTGAGACTCTGTCTCAAAAAAAAAAAAAAAAAGACCCTAATGTTGGGAGACTTTCATTAGAAAACCTTTATTTTGGTGAAGAATGGTAGGTTAAATTGAAAGATGAGCTAACTTAAGGGATGAGGGTGTCCTTGTACCTCCAATATATTCAGCCATTGAGTGGGCTTGGCTCAGTTAGTTCCTCTAACTGTCCTCTGAGGCTAGAAGACCCAGGATGAAACTTCTGTCCACTTCTACTCACAGTGGACACAACCCCTGACACCCGGGAGCTGGAATGCAATGACATCAAGACACAAGTGGAGTTGGCCACAGGGCAGCTGGGGCTTAGGCGGGTAGCCCAGGAGCACAGCTTTCCTCGAATGTTGCACCAGGTAGGCCTCTCCAGCTTCAGCCAGCCTGGCAGCAGCCTGACCGAGGCAGCCAGAAGCTCTTCCAGCCCCAAAGGAAAAGGAAGTAAACTTTCAAGGAAGCCTCAAGTGCTAGGGCTGGAAAGTTAGCCAGCCTACATCAGAGGTCTGTGTGTGGTGTCCATTTCTGTAGCAAGAGCAATATCTTTCAAGGAGGGGGCTTGATGTGACTAAAGTGGCCCTCTGTTTATGCTAGCAATATTCCCCAATCCCTTCCATTTAGAGAGAACGGGGCCTCTGCCACCAGGGAAGCTTCTCCCTCGGAGAACGGTCTCGAGTGATGTCTCAGTGAGTATGGGGCTTGGTGGAGAGACTTTAAGGGCCAAATAGGTCTTAACTACTAAACTTTGAAGGGGTAGGTGTTAAATGAGCCTCAGAGACACTAATGTTAGGTTAAATGGGGTTGAAATTTTGAGAGTATTCAAAGTGGAAAAGTATAGAAATTTAGAGGATGGTGGAATAGATGAAAAACAAGGAATTATACACAAAGCCAAAAGGAAAGACTCCCTGTACTGACATTTCAGCTCTGTTAGGATTCTGCTAATTGGGACACTCCTCATCCTGAGCTCCTATTACCCTCATTTTCCTTCTGCTTCTTTAGCTTCTTGCCCAATGATCTGGGCTTCATTGATACCTACTCCCAGAAGGCTTTCTGTGGCATCTACAGCAAAGATGGTCAAATCTTCATGTCTGCTTGCCAAGGTACCAGATCCTGCTCATATAAACTGCCTTTGCCTGGAACAAGGAAAGTTTCCCTTTGCTGAAGCTAGAAATACCTACACCTGGGGAGCTCAGACCTGTCTCAGGGATATTTAGCCAGAACATGATGCCTATGATGAAAGGGCAGAATCCACAAATGCACTGCATGAGAGAGGTATGATCTAGAAGGATACAAAGGTGGTGTTCCATAATTCTGTCTGATCCCTACTTATACAGACCAGACAATCCGACTGTATGACTGCCGGTATGGCCGCTTCCATAAATTCAAGAGCATTAAGGCCCGGGATGTAGGCTGGAGTGTCCTGGATGTGGCCTTTACCCCTGATGGGAACCACTTCCTCTACTCCAGCTGGTCTGATTACAGTGAGTATACACCAGATTTCTGGTCTCTAGCCTGGAACCAGAGGTCTCCATGTGCCTGCCTCCTCTGAGCCAGGACTCCAGACTTTGTCCTGGGAAAATCACTGCCAACGTGTTCTAACATCCTTGTCTGCTCTGTCTGTTCTCTAGCTTCACTTCAGTCTCCTTCGCCCATCCCTGAAAGTTTCTTATTTCTCTTCTTTTAGTTCATATCTGCAATATCTACGGGGAGGGAGACACACACACTGCCCTGGACCTAAGGTACTATCTTCCTTTTCTGATCAGATCATCAGAAACTTCTCAGGGAAAGCTCTGCAGGAGCAAACCTCTTGGGCTGGAAGTCCTGCTTAGAGGAGAAGTATACTGCTGGCAAGTTTCTCTATGTGGATTCCTGGGATGGAATCACCCATCCTCTCAGCCAGAGGACAAGGGTAAAATTGACACTGCAGGATTATTTCTGGGTTCTCACTGAAGTGACCCACATTCTGGCACATGTTAGCAGGACCTCTTTTTTCTTAAGAATGTGCCTTCCGGCTCAGCGCCTGTGGCTCAAGCAGCTAAGGCGCCAGCCACATACACCTAAGGTGGCGGGTTCAAATCCCCAGCCCGGGCCCGCCAAACAACAATGACGGCTGCAACAAAAAAATGGCCAGGCATTGTGGCAGGCGCCTGTAGTCCCAGCTACTTGGGAGGCTGAGGCAGGAGACTCGCTTGAGCCCAGGAGTTGGAGGTTGCTGTGAGCGTGATGCCATGGCACTATACCCAGGGGGGATAGCTTGAGGCTCCGTCTCAAAAAAAAAAGAATGTGCCTTCCCATCCTCATCAGAGTTTATGGTAGATTAACAAATGTTAAAGGAAAGGGATTGCCTGTTAGCAGGATTTCTCAGCGGGACTCCCTAAAGCGTATATAATGTCTGTCTTTTCAGTCCTGGCTCTAGCACCTCCTTATGCCCTCCCTTTCAGGGCCAGGGATGGCTGCCTCTGTGTCTTGGACTGAAAGCAGAACCAGTATACTCTTCAGGTACTGCTCATGAGACTTAGACCTTAACCTCCTATTCTGTTTTGTTCAGGCCAGATGAGCGTCGCTTTGCTGTCTTCTCCATTGCTGTCTCCTCAGATGGACGAGAAATTCTAGGAGGGTGAGTATTTATGGGGTTATCTCCCTCATTTCATGAATGGGGGTCCCTCAGAAATCAACTCTGCTGGTACAGCAACTATACAGGCAGCTGTGGGAAACAACTAGCCCTTCTCTAAGGTTAAGCTTTACAAGTTGGCTTCACCTCTTGCTCTCCATTTCCCCAGCACAAGATGAGAGGTCTTAAGCCTCCTTGAAATCACAGCCAACTCCTGCTACACTTCTTATGTAGGAACAACAAGGCATTACTCCTTAGCAGGACTTTTTAGTGGGACTCCCTACAGCTTATTTAATGTTGGTTTTTTTCAATCCTGGCTCCAGCATCTCTTTATCCCCTCCCTTTCAGGGCCAATGATGGCTGCCTATATGTCTTTGACCGAGAACAGAACCGGCGCACCCTTCAGGTACTGCTCATGAGACTCAGAGCTTTTTGCCTCCTGGTTTTTGGCCTATGCTAAGACCTGGAAAGAGTACTG
This sequence comes from Galago senegalensis, assembly GCA_963575145.1. Taxonomy (NCBI): domain Eukaryota; kingdom Metazoa; phylum Chordata; class Mammalia; order Primates; family Galagidae; genus Galago; species Galago senegalensis. The sequence continues at coordinate 7,740 of CAUYTI010026145.1, forward strand.
GGTGCAGTAGCTCATGCCTGTAATCCTAGCACTCTGGGAGGCTGAAGCAGGAGGATCCCTTGAGCTCAGGAGTTTTTGAGGCCAGCCTGAGCAAGAGCAAGACCCCATCTCTACAGAAAAATAGAAAAATTAACCGGGCTTTGTGGTGGGCACGTGTAGTCCCAGCTACTTGGGAGGCTGAGTCAGGAAGATCACTTAAACTTAGGAGTTTGAGGTTGCTGTGAGTTAGGCTGACACCCTGGTGTTGTAGCCTGGGCAACAGAGTGAGACTCTATCTCAAAAAAAAAAAAAAAAAAGACCTCAAGTATCCTGGCCTTCTTATTTCCTAGATTGAGTCCCATGAGGATGACGTGAATGCAGTGGCCTTTGCTGATATAAGCTCCCAAATCCTGTTCTCTGGGGGTGATGATGCCATCTGCAAAGTATGGGATCGACGTACCATGCGGGAAGATGACCCCAAGCCTGTGGGTGGACTGGCTGGACACCAGGATGGCATCACCTTCATTGATAGCAAGGTGGGCAGGGTGGTAGGACTGCACAGTTAGGCTACTGGGGCTCTGGTTGTTCAAGAGGGCATGAAAGTGGACTGATGTGGGAACTTGACAAGCTCATTATTAGCCAGAATTTGTAAGAGCTGAAGTTTAGAGAAGGAGCTTAAGCCAAGAGACATGGATTCCATCTGTACCCACTACTCCTCAAGGAGTGCGGAAGGGCTTTCTGTATAAGAAAAGTAGATTTTTTAATCTAAGATAGAATAGGAAATCCTGCCAGGGCATTTGGCCAAGAAAGGAAGAAAACCTAGCCAGGTGTTAGGATCCAAGGCAAAACATCAAAGTAATCTCAAGTGGCAAGTAGTCGGAGAACTGGACTTCTTTTTCTCAACTTGAGAGTGGCCACTAGACTGATAGGCAGGCACTGACGTGTAGCCTCTGATGCGTCAATATCCATTTTTGGATTCACAGGGTGATGCACGATATCTCATCTCCAACTCCAAAGATCAAACCATCAAGCTCTGGGATATACGACGCTTTTCCAGCCGGGAAGGCATGGAAGCCTCACGCCAGGCTGCCACACAGCAAAACTGGGACTATCGCTGGCAGCAAGTACCCAAAAAAGGTGAGAGTGGAAGTAGAACTGAGTACTAAAGAGTTAAGATTCAAGGGTGGTAACTGAAGTACTTAAGCACTGGTAGGGCCTGGTGGGCACAGTGAATTTGTCTATAGCCCTACAGTCCCAGAGCCCTCCCCCACAACCCCCTTTACCAGGCATTAACTCTTTATTTACTGAACCACGAGGATGGTCATGAGTTTCTAGGTTGGGGCCTGGGAGTTACTCAGAATCAACCAATGTAAAAGCATTTCAGTGTCATGATAAGTAGCAGGGTCATATTGGTGACTGTCAACTTTTAGGTAGGGAAAGAGACACCAGCTGAAGGGCTGGGAAAAGCAGTTGTCTCTGAACATCAATCTTTGCTAAGGGCAGGTAGTACAAGGCAATTCAGAAGTAGACTCCCTAACCTAGAGTTCTTCTTGCTTCCCTATCCAGCTTGGCGGAAGCTGAAGCTCCCAGGGGACAGCTCCTTGATGACCTACCGGGGCCATGGGGTGCTGCATACCCTTATCCGCTGCCGATTCTCCCCTGCCCACAGCACTGGCCAGCAGTTCATCTACAGTGGCTGCTCCACTGGCAAAGTGGTTGGTAAGGATTGTGTCAGAACAAGGGCCATGCAAAAGGCAAGGGTGTTTCTGTGGCATTTCACCTATAAACCACCAGTGACCACCTTAAAAAACCGAATCACAACAAGTAAAATTTAATTTGGTTTGAAATAGGGGAGGTTTAAATAGAGAAATAGAAAGCATTCTATTCATCATTTTAAATTAAGAAAAGGAACATAGAATTCTAGTCAGTAAATATAATAGATTACCAAAAATACAGTCAGTTCTGTTTTTTAGCCCGTCAAGGGAAGAGGTTGCAGATGAAAGGTAGGAGGGAACAGAGACATAAAAATGCCACAAGAAGACAGCCACATGTAGTAAAGGACATTCAGCCACTGAAGCAGGAGGAATGCACAAAAAGAAACACAAGCTCAGCTACAAAGTTAAGGATCCTAAGGCAGCGCCATGCTTAGGGAGCACTCAGATAGATACCCATGGCAAAAAAGAGAAAGATGCATCCTGTCTTGGTAAAAAGCTTAAAAGCCACTGCATTTTTTTTTAACTGTAAGCCCTGTGAAATTTAGTTAAGGGCCAAAGATAGCTGCATCCCACTAAACCATATCCTCAACCCAAGGTGGGGAAAGGAATAGGGGAAAGAAATAAATAACACAGGCCGCTGGTGTGGGCTTTGTTCCCATGAGAAAATGGGAAGTTATTTGAGAGGCATGTCACTAGTGCAACTTGGAGAAAAATGAGGGATAGTTTAAAGGCCCTGTGGCAGCCCTTCTCTATTCTGGCCTTTCCTGGACAGTGTATGACCTCCTCAGTGGCCACATTGTGAAGAAGCTAACTAACCACAAGGCCTGTGTGCGTGATGTCAGTTGGCACCCTTTTGAAGAGAAGATTGTCAGCAGCTCGGTGAGGTTGCAAGGGGGAGGCTGGCATGTGTCTGGGGCTTGGATCTGGGAGGGGACAGTACCCGCTGACTACTTGCCACTTTTGTCCTGCAGTGGGACGGGAACCTGCGTCTATGGCAGTACCGCCAGGCTGAGTACTTCCAGGATGACATGCCAGAGTCCGAGGAATGCCCCAATGCCCCAACCCCAATATCCCACTCCTCTACAGCCTTTTCCTCACCCCAGTAGGACCTCCAGCCCCACACAGGGTGAACCTCTTGATAAGTGCTCTGTCTCCTCCTCCCTTTCTCCTTTTTGGGGAATGTTTGGAGGAATCACTGGCATTGGATCGAGCAAAACAGAATCCCAGCCTCTGAGTCCCAGCTGAGCCCTGGAAGATCCTCCCCTCGAGGTAGAGTGGTCTCCTTGTGCACTCACACCCATTTGGCTTGGGTTCCTATCTCTGGCCAGGGTCTGGCAGGACTGCCATTATCTGGGGCGTGGCCTCTGCCAGAAAGAGAACTGTCTTGAGTGTTTTTAATCATGTTTGAATATTAGGTGTTTGTTCCTAGAGTAGATGCCTGAGGCCAGCTCTGAACAGACCTGTCAGCCAGGTCCATTGCCCAGGTCTTTATCTTGAAGATTAGACTGGCCAATTAGAGGGCCAGGTGTCCTGGTCTTTCTTCCTGAGGTCTTTAAAGGAGGGCAAGATGAGTAAGGGTATTTACTCAGCACCCTCCTGGAATGGGGATTATGTCTTCTCTCATGTCTGGGTCTTTGGGGTAGGATGGGCCATGGCGTGAGAGGCAGGAATCTCTTTGAGACCCCACACAGGACAGGTCTTACTTCCCAGAGGGTTCCGTCATGCTAAAAGGCCGCAGTTTTAAGGAAGAAGGTGGAAGTAGGACTCCATCCTCTCACTGATTTGGCTCCCTCAATAAACTCTTTGTGGGAACCTGGCTCATCATCTGTTTGTCTTTCGTATCTGAGGTCTTTTATCCTCTCACTTCAAGAAAGCACCATTTCAACAAAGCCTTTGGGTGTGATCCTCTAGAAGAAAACACCCTTTTGACGCCAAAAGATGAAAGGAAATGCCAAAATTGTTTATTAACTGAGCCCCATCGTCAACTTGAGAAACTTCCTGGCCATTAAATGTTGAGTCTGCCCGAGACTGCAGAGTCAGAGAGAACCTGGTAGGCACTGACCCCAAGCACCCCCCGCCGCAGGGCACTTCACGCTCAGAACTTCATGTCCCAGAAGAGGCCAGTGGTCAGGGGAGAGCTGGGGTTCACACCCAGCTCTGACTAGTGCTTTCCCCAAGATATTTCATGTTCTCTAAGGCACTTTTCACAGCATGGTACACACATCCAGGAGTGTTCACACACTTTCACAGCAATGGGTAAAAGGGAGACCTATTTCACAGAAAAATAGGTAGTTTTAAGAGAATAACTTCTCGATCCTTGCCCCCACCCCTGCTTCCTCACCTTGATCTGCCTAAAGTAAACTGTCATGCCAGATCTCCTTTCTCACCTGCCTTTCAGTCCCCCTCTCCCAGTTCACCCCAAAGTTGTACCCATCTCACCCAGAACCTATATTGTCTTTAGCATAGCAATTAAGGGACAACTTCACATTGTTGGTATCCTCAAAGCCTGATTAAATCAAGGCCCCACGGACCATCCATACTTCTTAATAGAGATTTCCAATACAATTTTATGTTATTATCAAAATGTTTGCGTTTTTTACAAATAACAGGTTTGTGGCAGTCCTGTGCTTAGCAAGTCTGTCAGTGCCATTGCAAAATGTTTGTTATGTAGGCACAGCTCAGATATATTGCTAGTTCAGTTTGAAACCACCGTAATAAAGTGAATATTGCAATAAGGTGAGTCATTACAAATTTTTTAGGTGCCTAGTGCATATAAAAGCTATGTTTAAATTACGTTGTATAGCCAGGCATGGTGACTTAAGCCTGTATCCTAGCACTTGGCTTGGCGCCTGTAGCTCAACTGGCTAAGGTGCCAGCCACGTACACCTAAGGTGGCGGGTTCGAATCCAGCCCGGACCCGCCAAACAACAATGACGGCTGCAACCAAAAAATAGCTGGGTGTTGTGGCGGGCGCCTGTGGTCCCAGCTACTTAGGAGGTGGAGGCAGGAGACTCGCTTGTGTCCAGGAGTTGGAGGTTGCTGTGAGCTGTAATGCCACGGCACTCTACCCAGGTGGACAGCTTGAGGCTCTGTCTGAAAAAATAAAAAAAAATCCTAGCACTTTAGCAGGGGGTCAAGGTGGGAGGATCACAGGAGGCCAGAAGTTTCAGGGCAGCCTGGGCAACACAGTAAGACTTTGTCCTAAAAAAGAAAATAATTTTTAAAAAGGTATGCTGTTAATCTGTTAGGTGTGCAATAGCACTATGTATACAAAACAATGCACTTACCAGAATTTTTAAATACTGTATTGCTAAAAATTCTAATGATTATCAGAGCCTTCAGCACTGTAACTTTTTTGCTTGCCTTGATGTTGGCTGCTGACTAATTGGGTTGGTGGAAGTTGGGGTGGCCATGGTAATTTCTTCAAATAAGAGGATGAAGTTTGCAGCATTGATTGACTTGTCCTTTCACTAAATGCTGTTTAATAGCTTTTACCCACAGTACGTCTGTCTTTGAAAATTGGAATCAATCCTCTCAAATCTGCTGCTGCTTTAACAACTAAGTTTATGTAATATCCTAAATTCCTTTTTGGTCATCTCAACAATGTTCATAGCATCTTTATCTGGAGTAGATTCCATCCCAGAAAACCACTTCCTTTGCTTGTCCATAAGAAACACTTCCTCATCTATTAAACTTTAATCACAAGATTGCAGCAATTTAGTCACATCTTCAGGCTCCACTTCTGATTCTAGTTCTTAGCTGTTTTCCACCACATCTGCAGTTGCCTCTGATGAAGTCTTAAACCCCTCAGAGTATCATCTACTGGGGTGGAATCACTTCTTTCAAACTCATGTTAATGTTGATATTTTGACCTCCTCCTAAGTATCACAAATGTTCTTAATGGAATCTAGAATGGTGAATCCTTTCCAGAAGGTTTGCCCTTCCTCCATCACTCCTTCCCACTCTTACATTTTTCCTTCCCTCTTTCCTTCCTACCCTCCTTCCTTTTTGCCTTACTTCCTTTTTCTTTCTTCCTTCTCTTCTCTCCTCCCTCCCTTTTCTTTTTAACAAGGTCTTGCTCTGTTGTGTGGGCAGTAGGACAGGCATGTCATCACACCTCACTGCAACCTCAAACTCCTGCACTCAAATGGTCCTCCCACCTCGGCCTCCTGAGTAGGTGGGACTATGGGCACATGCCACCACACTTGGTTAATTTTAAAAACATTTTTGGCCAGGTGCAGTGGTTCACGCCTATAATCCTAGCGCTGTGGGAGGCCAAGGCCGAATGGATCACTTAAGCTCAAGAGTTCAAGACTAGCCTGAGCAAAGCAAGACTGTGTCTCTACTAAAAATAGAAAAACTAGCTGGGCATTTTGGCAGGCACCTAACAGAGTGAGACTCTGTCTCAAAAAAGAAAAAAAAATTTTTTTGGTAGAGATGGGGTCTCATTATATTCCTTACTATGTTCTGGAACACCTGGCCTCAAATGATCCTCTTGCCTTAGCTTCCCAAAGTACTAGGTTTATAGCATTAGCCACCAAGCCTGGCCTTCCAAGAGGTTTTAGTTGATTTATCCCAGACCTATCAGAGGAATCACTATGGAAGCTATAGCCTTATGAATTTTTTTCTTTTTTTGAGACAGTCTTACTCTATTGTACTGGGTTTAGTGCCCTAGCATCATCAGAGCTCACAGCAACCTCAAACTCTTGGGCTCAAGAGCTCCTCTTGCCTCAGCCTCCTGAGTAGTTGAGACTACTGCCCCCCACAACACCCAGCTAGTTTTCCTACTTTTAGTAGAGACAAGGTCTCACTCTTGCTCAGGCTGGTCTTGAACTCCTGAGTTCAGGCAATCCACCCACCTCAGCTTCCCAGAGTGCTAGGATTGCGGGTATGAGCCACCACAGCTGGCCCTGAAATGTATTTTTTAAATAATAAGATTTGAAGGTCACAATTGCTCCTTGATTCATGGCCTGCAATATGAATGTGGTGTTAGCAAACATGAAAACAACATTCGGCTCGGCGCCTGTGGCTCAAACGGCTAAGGCACCAGCCACATACACCTGAGCTAGCAGGTTCAAATCCAGCCCCGGCCCACCAAACAACAATGACGGCTGCAACCAAAAAATAGCCAGGCGTTGTGGCGGGTGCCTGTAGTCCCAGCTACTTGGGAGGCGGAGGCAGGAGACTCGCTTGAGCCCAGGAGTTGGAGGTTGCTGTGAGCTGTGATGCCA
>CAUYTI010026146.1:0-11830 GCA_963575145.1 Galago senegalensis
GGGGGACAGCTTGAGGCTCTGTCTCAAAAAAAAAAAAAAAAACCTTTTCTTTTTCTTGCAGTTTTTGGCCGGGGCTGGGTTTGAACGCGCCACCTCCGCCATATAGGGCCAGTGCCCTGCTCCTTTGAGCAACAGGCACCACACCTTACTAAACCTTTTCTTAATTTTCTACTTCTCTTTCCTAATAGTCTGTAAGAATCTCTAGCTATTAGTCCTTCATTATGATGTAAACCATTAATCAATTTTTGCTAATACGTCTTTATCAGTAGAGAGACTAAAGTAAAATAAGGCACATAGCAGCAAGCTTTCACAATTTCTAAAATAACAATGACAAGACAAAGCATCTCGAATACCTGGTACAACCTACTTGGTACAATGGTTCACATTAACTAAGTAGTTCCCCATTCTTATGCTGGTTAATTTCCAGTTTTTCCAGCATGTTCATTCATATTCACCTCCCACAGTAAATGGTACCTTCCTTCTCATTCTCCCAAAAGAAGTTACTAAGTCCCTACTACGTGCCAGAAATTTGCATAATATGCTCACACCTCATGTACATCCTGCTATACTTCTAGGGTTGGAGTGGGGAAGGAGAGACAACCATTCAACAAGTTAATTATGAAAAAGGATTGCAAGTAAGATAATAGGAAAATACAGTGTTTTGGAAACACATGACCAGGGAAAGAGTTTAGCCAATCTAAAGACTTGGTAGGTTTACTTGAAGAAATGGATTTTAAAGGCAAAATCCAAAGATTCACCTTTGTAATAAAATAGAAAAGTCTCACACATAGTAGTATTCTTTATCATTTCCATTGTATTCACTGCTTCAGTTTCATACAATTTATTTTTTATATATACAGTGTGTATGTGGCATGCACTAAGTAACAATGAAAATATATTTCTTGAGGCCAGATATGGTGTCTCATGCCTGTAATCCTATCATTCTGGGTGCCCGAGGCAGGTGGAATGCCTGAGTTCAAGAATTTGAGACCAGCCCGAGCCAGAGCAAGACCTTGTCTCTATAAATAATCAGGTATTGTGGCGGGTGCCTATAGTCCCCAATACTTGGGAGGCTGAGGCAAAAGAATCACTTGAGACCAAGAGTTTGAGGTTGCTATGAGCTATGACACCATGGCACTCTACCAGGGGCAACAAAGTGAGATTCTGTTTCACAAAATAAATAAATAAATAAATACACACACACATTTATTTCTTGGCCGGAGTGGTGGCTCATGCCTGTAATCCTAGTGCTTTGGGAGCCTGAGATGGGTGATCACTTGAGTTCAGGTGAGTTTGAAACTAGCCTGGGTGACCCAGTGAAACCCATTTTCTACAAAAAATAAGAAAAATTAGCCAGGTGGGGTGGAGCACACCTGTGGTCCTAGTCACTTGGGAGTCTGAGGCAAGAAGATCTTTTGGGCCCACTGTATATCACTCCAGTCTGGTAGACTGAGCAAAGCCTATCTCTATTTTCTTTTAAAACGGAAAGAGCAGCTTGGCATCTGTGGCTCAAGCAGCTAAGGCACCAGCCACATACACCTAAGGTGGCTGGTTCGAATCCAGCCCAGGCCCACCAAAACAACAATGATGGCTGCAACCAAAAAATAGCCGGGCATTGTGGGGGGTGCCTGTGGTCCCAGCTACTTGGGAGGCTGAGGCAGAAGACTCGCTTGAGCCCAGGAGTTGGAGGTTGCTGTGAGCTGTGATGCCATAGCACTCTCTCCAGGGGGATAGCTTGAGACTTTGTCGCAAAAAAAAAAGGAAAGAGAGCTTTTATCACTCAATGCAAATCTGCTTTCCATACTGTTGCTGCCCCCTACTGGTCTCTGAATTCACTTTATTTTCAGTTTTGTTTTTTTTTTCCAGGAATGATATTAAAGATAACATTAAACTTAGAGTTAAAAAAAAAAAAACCACAAGATGGCAGGAAAGCATACTCAATTTCTGCCAATATATTAATATATTAAATAATTGGGCCAGGCTCAGTGGCTTATGTCTATAATCCTAGCACTCTGGGAGGTTGAGGCAGGAGGATTGCTTGAGCTCAGGAGTTCAAGACCACCCTAAGCAAGAGCAAGACCCCATCTCTACTAAAAATACAAAAATTAGCCAGGTATTATAGCAGGAGCTACTCAGGAGGTAGAGGCAGGACTGTATGAGCCCATGAGTTTGAGGATGCTGTGAGCTAAGACCACAGCACTCTAGCCTGAGCAATAGAGTAAGATTCCGTCGCCAACAAGCACAGGTCACACCCATAACCTAAGCACTTTGGGAGACTGAAGTGGGAAGATCACTTGAGGCCAGGAGTTCTAGAACAGTCTGGCCAATAGCAAAACCCCGTCTCTACAAAAAAAATTTAAGTATTAGCTAGGTATAGGGTTCATGCCTATAATCCCAGCTGCTTGGGAGGCTGAGGCAGGAGAGTTGCTTGAGCCCTAGAGTTTGAGGTTATAATGACCTATGATGATACCACTGCAGAGGCATCAGAGTAAGACCCTGTTTGTTTGCTTATAAATAAATAAAACTTTAAAGTCATGATTTTATTTTTAAAAATAGTGCATTTGGTCTATCACAAATTAGTCCCACTTTATGCAAACAACTCTCTCTGTAAGTGGGCAAGAGATCTGAATAGCAACTTCTCCGAGGATGATGAATGGCAAAAAAAAAACATGAAAAAATGCTCGTCATCTTTAATCATCAGAGAAATGCAATCAAAACCACTCTAAAATATATCACTTAACCCCAGCAAGATTAGCCCATATCACATAGTCCCAAAACACCAGATGCTAAGGTGGATGTGGAGAGAAGAGAACACTTCTACAATACTGGTACAATTGCAAAATATTACAGCCCTTTTGGACAGAAGTATGGGGAATCCTCCAAGATCTAAAAGTAGACCTTCCATTTGACCCTGCAATCCCATTTTAGGGTATCTACCCAAGAAGAACAAAAATCATCTTGCCACAAAGACATCTGCACTAGAATGTTTATTGGGGCTCAATTTATAATTGCCAAGTCATGGAAGCAACCTAAGTGCCCATCAACCCATGAATAGATCAACAAACTGTGGTATATGTATACCATGAAATATTATGCAGCCATTAAAAAAGATGGAGACTTACATGTTTTACATTTACCTGGATGGAGTTGAAATACATTCTTTTTAGTAAAGCATCACAAGAATGGAAAAATAAATATCCAATGTACTTCATACTAATATGAAGTCAATATATAAACAATTACATGTTCCTAAGAACATTAAGACACTACAATAGTCCAGTTCAGGGGTACAGGGAAGCAGGAGAGGGGCCGGGAGAGGACGTATGGCAGGAGGTAAGGGATGAGATGGGATCTCACCTAATGTGCACATTGTGAGGGTGTATAACATGCCCCCTGGGTGAGGGGCTCTCCTACAAATGGAACTTTACCCTGGAGGTGAGAACAATGTAACCTAAATACTGTACCCTCATATTAATTTGAATAAAGTCTTAAAAATTAAAAAGAAAAATATAACAAATTAGTCCCACTTTAGATTTTCTTTTTTTTTTCCCACTTTAGATTTTCTTCTTGAAATAAATATGCTAAGAAGCTATGCTGAACTCTGCAAAATTCCATTCTTTTAAAAAAAAAAAAAACCTCAAGAGCTCCTTCAGGTTCCCAATGACCAGGGTACACTAGAATCACAAATATTCTGTATAAAAGAACAGAGCTCTAGGCCACAACCTCAAACAGTCTTCTCCCTCTAATACTTTCCAAGCTACAACACTTCAAATACCTAACTGGACAACTGCCAAACCTTTAAGAAAGACATTTGATTTACATAATGTTATGATCTCTCACATATCTGTAAGTTAAATGTAATCCCACAAAAGTAGGAAATTATTAACTTGTTGCAAAACTATCCAGTATTTTAGAACATGGCTATATAGGAAGGTTGAAGAAGGGAGCCAAACTGGCCCCATTCCCAATTCCTAACTTCCACAATTATCCCAGAAAGTGAGAAAGATGACCCAAAGAAATGTGTGTTGAGCAGTTCTTCTTACTTTTAGGCAGAGGGAGTGTTAACATATACTTTGATAAGGGACAGATCCTTTCCCCAGAAAAAATACACATATATACAAAATTGTGCATAAAATTTCAGGAAGACTCCAAGAACTCATTCAAGAATCCCAGCTTTAAAGTTCCTGTATTAAGTAAAAACAGAACTTTAAAGGGTGTGGAAAACACTTAAGAGAAAGGCAAAAAAGGAGGATAAAGAGGAATAACCATAAAACAAAACGGAAACGACGAACACAAAGATGTTTAACAAAATCCTAGAAAGGAGAGTTTCAGGCTCGGTGCCTGTAGCTCAAGCGGCTAAGGCACCAGCCACTTGCAACAGAGCTGGCAGGTTCGAATCCAGCCTGGGCCTGCCAAACAACAACTACAACCAAAAAATAGCCAGGCATTGTGGTGGGCACCTATAGTCCCAGCTACTTGAGAGGCTGAGGCAAGACAATCGCTTAAGCTCAGGAGTTGGAGGTTGCTGTGAGCTGTGATGGCACCACACTCTACCTAGGTCAACACCTTGAGGTTCTGTCTCAAAAAAAGGGAGAGTTTCAGGAAGATCAAGACAGTTAAATTCATCAGTAAAGCCTGATGGGAAGGTAGAGATTAGACTGTATTACTAGATTGTAAATTTAGCAAAAAATAGGTAACCTAGCAAATGTCACTGTAGTTTTGTGGTCAGGGCTGGAAACAAGACAAGTCAATGAAAGATATTAAGTGTAGACTTTCAAAAACGTGGCTGGGAATAGAAAGAGGGATAGATAGACATGAATGTATTAAATAAAAACTAGGGACAAAAGTACCTTTTTAAAATAGGATAGGTCTGAGGTTTTTTTTTTTTTTTTTGGTTGTAGTTGTCATTGTTGTTTGGCAGGCCCAGGGTGGGTCTGAACCCCCCAGCTCCGGTGTACTTGGCTGGCGCCCTAGCCAGTGAGCGCCCTAGCCTGGTGCTGAGCCAGACTGAGTATTTTTAAACATTAGGTGGTAATGAGCCAATACAGAGATGAAAGCAAAGTGAGAGTAAAGGGTAGGGAAACAAAATTAAGGGAGTTCCAAACTCAAGGCCAGTACTTTCTCAGAAAAATACAAGGCTTTTTATTTACTATATGAGAGAAGCCTAGCTAAGGCTCTATTAGGCTCCCTGGTTCCACAGTGCAGTATGTACACATCCCAACACAAACTTTACAAAAGAAAAAGACAATTAGTACCTGCACCTGACCTGTTTGGACAACTTGCTGTGACAACCTCTGACTGTAATGCATATCCTGACTTTACTGCTGCTACTGGATTGTTCCCTTCCCCTGTAATAAACTGACATGTGTAAGCACTGTCATTTTTGGTCCTCTGAGTCTTCTTCAGCCATCAAATCCTGTTTAACTGCCTCTGTTAGTGTAATAGATCTTAATCATAAACTCAGTAACTCTAACAATCATTTTTAAAAAGTAAAAAATCTAAGATGTCTTCTATCTCCCGTTATTAAACATAGTTGAACACAAGCCTATCATTAAAAAAACTTAATGTATTGTAAGAGTGAATCACTGCCATCAACTTTGTGAGGACAGCACATTTGCCCAGTATATACTGTAAGAGTGAAGGAAAACAAACCAACAAAAGAGATCATTTGTTACCTTCATATTTTTCCAGAGCCTGTATAACATTAGGGAGTTGATTTATACCCTGATAGAGTCGGTAACAATCTTGTAAGTTTGCAGCTTGTCTTTGAAATTTCTTAGCAAGTCGGTTAAGATCTGGGAAGCGACGAAGTAAATCTTCTTGCAAACTCTGCCTCAACTCTGCATCTTCCATGAACGCTTCCACTAAATTTAATCTGAAATAAATTGACTAGAATTAGTCTTAAATATTTTAGTGTAAAATTAAAATCTGTCTGCTAGGCACATAAGTCTCGGCTGAATGGACTCTACATTCCAGGTAAAAAGCTTATCTATTCTGAAATGTTAGTTTCTTTTAGAGCAGGGGTTTTCAAACTGCGGGTTGTGACCCACAGGAACTGTATTAGAGGGCCACTGTGGCATTAGGAAGGTTGAGATCCACTGATTTAGAGGATGAAAACCTCCATAAAATGGTGAGGCAGGCATTTCCTGATTAGCTACGCATCAAATTAATGTTCAGTTAAGTAAGATACTAAAATATAACCAATTTTGTTTGACTTTCAGAAAATTGACATTTCTTACATAGAAGAATTTCATTGCTGGGACACTGCTGTTACTGACATTGTTGCACATGTAAACAGTGGTGTTTAATGAAGCAGAATTATAGTTTGAGAGTGTTCAATGAAACAGAATTATAGCTCAAGCATGTTGCCAAATCCAATAATCTGTCAGAAGGCCTTATAAATTCTCAGAATGCTTTCTAAAATTAGCTCTTGACGATACAAAGCCAAAAATAGTAAAAATTAAAATAATTTAACACTTCCCAAAGCCAATAAATAAGATCTCAACTTGTTTCAAGAACTATACATGTAGAACATGTAGCTTATACTGCTTTTGCAATTTACTAAAAATCTGTGGCTATTTTTTTCAGTGTAACCCACAGCAAGAAATATGTCTTTACAAAATGATGCTACATATGCATGCACAAATATATAATTAAAATAGGTTTCACAAAACAATACTTACCACACATGATATATTTTATTTCCTACTGTATTTAATTTTTCAAAAATGCTTTTTATCACTCACTACACTAACTACACACAACCAACTGCTGGGTCACAACTTCTAGGGCAGCGCCTGTGGCTTAGTAGGTAGGGGGCCAGCCCCACATACCAAGGGTGGCAAGTTCGAACCCGGCCCCAACCAAACCGCAACAAAAAATAGCCAGGTGTTGTGGGGGGCGCCTATAGTCCCAGCTACTCGGGAGGCTGAGGCAAGAAAATCACCTAAGCCCAGGAGTTGGAGGTTGCTATGAGCTGTAACGCCGCAGCACTCTACTAAGGGTGACATAGTGAGACTCTGTCTCAATAAATAAATACATAAATAAATAAGAACAGCAGTGTTCTAGATGGTATTGAATACAGGCTTTAGAGAAGCTTTTCTGGAGGCCTTGGGCATAACAAATGATTCAAAGTTCAGAATGCTATCAGAAGAGCAACCATTTTCTCTATATTTTTATGTTACCCGATCAGTAAATTTACTATAAAATTACACAGGGATTGAAAAAGGAAATGAATCTGCTTTCTAAATCTCTTAAGTATTTACTGACCTCTCCACCAGCATGTATAATTCCTGCATCATAAAAATGTTCATCTAACATGGTATATGAGAGGAAAATATGCTACCTCCAGGGTAAACACATAAAGCACATATTTAGAGCAGAATTTCTTGGCCTCAGCAACACTGACATTTTAGGCTAGATAATGCGTTACTGTAAAGGAATGTTCTGTGCTTGTTTAATAGCACCCCTGACTTCTACCTATTGTACACTCTCTTTCCCATTATGACAACCAAAGGTGTCTCCAGACTTTGATGAATATCCCCTGGAGGGAAAAACTACACCAAGTCAAGGCCACTAGTTTAAAGAAATTTGAATAAAAATTTACTTTTTAAAAGAGAAAAATAACTAAAACTCTATAGAATGGGAAGATAACATCTAGGCAGCTGACAGCAGATATAAATTTTTTGTGTATGAAAAATACCAAATTAATAGGAAAATAGACTATTACCAAGTTTGTAATTATGAGCCAGTCACTGGGGCTATCTATAAACAAGAACAATTCAGGCATTTACTGTATCAGAAAAGATTTCTACAGTAGGTACTCTCAATTTAAAAAAGAAAAAAAAGGCTTGGTACCTGTGGCCCAAGCAGCTAAGGCGCCAGCTACATACACCTGAGCTGGAAGGTTCAAATCCAGCCTGGGCCTGCCAAACAACAATGTCAGCTGCAACCAAAAAATAGCTGGGCGTCATGGCAGGCACCTGTAGTCCCAGCTACTTGGGCGGCAAAGGCAAGAGAATAACTTAAGCCCAAGAGTTGAAGGTTGCTGTGAGCTGTGACATCACAGCACTCTACCAAGGGCAATATAGTGAGATTCTGTCTCAAAAAAAAAAAAAAAAATCCTAGCACTCTGGGAGGCTGAGGCAGGTGGATTGCCTGAGCTCACAGGCTCATGACCAGCCTGAGCCAGAGCAAGACCTCATCTCTAAAAATAGCCAGGTGTTGTGGTGGGCGCCTGTGTCTCAGCTACTTGGGAGGCTGAGGCAAGAGAATCTCTTAAGCCCAAGAGTTTGAAGTTGCTGCGAGCAATGATGCCACAGCACTCCACCAAGGGTGAAACTCTATCAAAGGTGACAAAGTGAGACTCTTGTCTCGAATAAAAAAAAAAGAAAGAAAGAAATCTGACTCCTAACAATCACAGAAATCCCTCAGTTCTCATCATAAAGCAGGAAAAGAGGTATAAAGGGATAAGAATGAAAAAAATATGGTGTTGGCTGACCTATATAACCCTCATCTTTCTTTTTATCTTCTTTCCCTAAAACTCTCATTATCCTTAGGCCTTTCTCAAGTAAATGGTAAAAATCTATACATATACTTCTTCCCTGTTCTAAGCACCTTATCACTGTTTCCTCTCAAACTGACCAAAAAATAAATCCTAACTAATATTCAACATTACTGAGGAGTATGTAGCACTTGTTCTCCCAGATACTCAGGAGGCTTAGGTAAGAGGATCATTCAAACCCAGGAGTTTGAGGCTGCTGTGAGCTATGAGGCCATGGCACTCTACCCAGGGCAACAGAGTGACAACAAAAAAAGAAGGCATGCAAACACATACCCTCTCCTCCCCTCTGCAGAAAAGGTGGCTGTGCGTCCCTACCCATGAACCAAAAGGGTTCTGTTAAAAGGAAACAGTTAATTTTGGGCCAGGCCTGGTGGCTCATGCCTATAACCTCAGCACCCTGAGAGGCTGATATGGAAGGATTGCTTGAGTTCAGGAGTTCAAGACCAGCCTGAGCAAGAGCAAGACTTCCATTGCTACAAAAAAGTAGAAAAATTAGTTGTCTCAGCTACATGAAGTTCGAAAGTTACAAACATCTGACTGATTTACAACTCGCACTTATGAATGGAAGCTATTACAGGTAATACAAATTCAATGTTAAGAACAAATCTACAGGCTTGGTGCCTGTAGCTCAAGCGGCTAAGGCGCCAACCACATACACCTAAGGTGGCAGGTTCAAATTCCCAGCCCGGGCCCGCCAAACAACAATGATGGCTGCAACCAAAAAATGGCCAGGTGTTGTGGCGGGTGCCTGTAGTCCCAGCTACTTGGGAGGCTGAGGCAGGAGACTCGCTTGGGCCCAGGAGTTGGAGGTTGCTGTGAGCATGATGCCATGGCACTCTACCCAGGGGGATAGCTTGAGGCTCCATCTCAAAAAAAAAAAAAAAAAAAAAGAACAAAACTACAGAACCCATCTTGTTCATAACAGGAAGCTGAGCCAATCCTTTGAGCCCAGGAGTTTGAGGTTACAGTAAGAGCTATGACTATGCTACTGTACTGTAACCCAGAGACAGAGTGAGACCCTGCCTCAATCAATCAATAAAATAAAGTTAATTTTGTATTTCTGAAAAATTGTTTTACTATTGAGTTCTATACTGTATCATGTCTTACTCAAGAGAAATGCTGAGAAATAAAAATCTTAAAAATAAAATATATAGTGAAATAGAAGAAAGACTGGAAAAGGAGAAAAATGCAATTATCCTACATTGTTTTTAAGTGTTATCTATGTTTTAATATATATACATACAGACCTGGATTTTTATATACTGTGTATTTGCACACATAAACCCTGCATAGGTAAGGACACAAACTGAACTATTAACAGTGATTCCCACTGTGGAGCAGGACTAGAAGTCAGGGGTAAAACATAGGCATTTATTTTCTTATTTGATTTTTTTTTAAACAATGACTATATAGTATTTTAAAAATTAATAACCAAGTTAAACAAGTTCTGAGATACAGCAATGATAAGAAACCATAAATGAAGAGCACAAAGGCACACTTTTGTTGTACTTTTACAAATAAATTCCCAGTTTGGTGACAAATCCTAAAACTTCTTCCTCTCAAACAACATCCCTTTTCATACCTGCTCAAAGCTTATAAAACAAAGTCAAGTATTAAGCAAATGTGAAAAACAAACTTGCTAAGAGAAAATCAATGGGGGATAAGAAGCAGCAAGGTAGAGAGATGCACTGATAAGTGCTATGGAGTAAACTCTCTCTACTTGATATGTAAACTTTATGCTTTTTGTCTTATTTCTCTAAAGCCCAGGAACAGAGAGGTGATACCTCTAGTTTGTCCTAACTGACAAGACATTCAAATGACTTCTAAATGACTCAAATGCTTTGTCTACAACATATCTTCATCTTTTTTTTTTTTTTTTTTGAGACAGAGCCTCAAGCTAGCCCCCTGGGTAGAGTGCCATGGCATCACGCTCACAGCAACCTCCAACTCCTGGGCTCAAGCGAGTCTCCTGCCTCAGCCTCCCAAGTAGCTAGGACTACAGGCGCCTGCCACAACGCCTGGCCATTTTTTTGGTTGCAGCCATCATTGTTGTTTGGCGGGCCCGGGCTGGGGATTCAAACCCGCCACCTTAGGTGTATGTGGCTGGCACCTTAGCCGATTGAGCCACAGGCGCCAAGCCCATATCTTCATCTTAAACTAATTCCTCCCTATCCCTGGACAAATTCTCTCAAAACTGGATTTCAGAGACAGTATACCAAACTGCATTTTCAGAAATTCAGAAACAACCATCAGGCTTCTCTCCTTCAGCCCCCAAATTTAAAGCCAAATAATAATCGAATATTCAAAGAATATAATGTCGACCTTGAGTAGTTCCCCAAAAATTAACTAAAAACTGAATTTTAAGTTACCAAACAATTTCTACTTATAAAGTTCCAATAACAGCATTCAGAAAGAAGTAAAACAGTGGAGAAATGAAAAGGCTTCTAAAAACAGCTCAAACAATGGACAGCCCACTATTTTAAATTGCACACAAACTTTATGGACACCCTGTCTTTAGTCTAACTATCATTTAAAAAGCCTAATAGGTAGCTTCACAAGTTTATTCACTGTATCATTTCAGAAATAATTACAGTGTCAGTGTATGTTTCTGGCTAAAAGAATAAAAAAAAAGACTACTCTGCTGTTTCCATGACAATGTCACTTTGAATCACAATTTTAGAAGTATCAAAGTTACTGTTGGCATAACATAGTATTCTTACCAATCTCACTCAATAAAATTATTCAGCTGTACACAATTTGATATAATAATTAATTTGCAAACTGACTGGCACCCAAGATAACTGGGAGTCAGTTAACCCCTAAAATTCCAACAGAACTAATCATTAAATATTTGGTATTTTAAAATCAACATTCTATGCTTTAAAACTAGCATTTTTAGGTTCTCATTAAAAGAAGAGTTGACTCAGATTGTGTAACACCATATTTCTAAGGCTGAGAGTAAATATAGTATCTAAAGAACTGCAATTACAAGTTTTTAATGATCTGTTTTTCACATGGGTTAATATAGTCAGGGCCACTCATTTGATACATCATTAAAGTAGCAGATATGTGCTGGGACTGAACAGATTTAAGAAGAAAAGAGGGGCTCGGTGCCTACAGCTCAACCGGCTAAGGTGCCAGCCACGTACACCTAAGGTGGCGGGTTCGAATCCCCAGCCCGGACCCGCCAAACAACAATGATGGCTGCAAGGCGTTGTGGCGGGCGCCTGTGGTCCCAGCTACTTGGGAGGCGGAGGCAGGAGACTC
>CAUYTI010026147.1:0-10237 GCA_963575145.1 Galago senegalensis
CAGCTACTTGGGAGGCGGAGGCAAGAGACTCGCTTGAGCCCAGGAGTTGGAGGTTGCTGTGAGCTGTAATGCCACGGCACTCTACCCAGGGGGACAGCTTGAGGCTCTGTCTCAAAAAAAAAAAAAAAAAAAAAAGAAAAAAATATTCTTACAAATATATCAAAATCAAATTAATTTTAAAAATTATCATATTACATTTGAAGAGGGCTAAAAGTACTTCAAAATCAAATGAATACGTGTTGAAAATTATAAAGATTTTGATAGTCATTGAATTATAGAACTTTCAGGAAGTAAGCTGTCCATAGTCATACCATGTATGTGCTAAGGATAGGTTTGATGAAGTATATCCTTCTAAGGTTAGGAATTTAACTCTTTTAATTTATTTAATTATTTTTATCATGCTGTATGTAATTTTAAATACATTTTAAAATGTATGTAATGTGCACATATTAAATATATAAATAATATGCCCTTTATTTTCAGGGGATGTGTTCTAACACCCCCCGGTAGATGCCTGAAACCACAGTTAGTACTAAACCCTATACACTATATTTTTTCCTATACAATCATGCCATAGAAGGCAGTGTATAAGTGTGGATATATTGGAGAAAAGGAGGATTCATATCCTGTATAGTGTGGTATGCAGTTTAAAGCTGAAGAATTATTTATTTCTAGAATTTTCCATTTAGTATCTTTGGTAGCAGTTGACTGTAGGTAACTAAAATGATGGAAAATGAAACCACAGATATGGATGGGGGGAAACTACTGTATACACACACACAAAAAATTGACATTGTATATAACTTACGATGCATACAGAAAAAAATGAACATCTGTGTATACAGCAATTTATTTAAATTTAATTTACACACTACAGCCTCAGTTCTTTTAATTTTTAAATAAAATTTAAAATAAGTCAGGTAAGTATATGTTCTATATGCTGTTTTTCATTTATTCATGTATTCTTTTACCAAACATTTATGTCAAAAGTATTCCTGACCTCTGTGATGGATGGCCCTAAAGATGCTATGATGAATGAGGTATATACTGTCAAGGAGTTCATTGTCAGCAAGCTATAGTATGCTGATCAAATCTAGCCTGTCCTCCCCTTTTATAAATAAAGTTTATAAATACAGTCATGCTCATTATTATAATAGAGATTATCTATTTCACAGGAATAGGAAAAGTTTACCAACCAATGAGACAGAAGTGTACAAGGGGTAGCAGATTATACTCTTAGATAGAATCTGATGATTTTTTAAAAATGGTTAAAAAAGTCTTTGAAGGTTTATAGCAGACTCTCAGATTCATTTTTAAGTGATCAAGTACAGTATTTCCATTGAATACTAATGAATATGTCATAGCAAACTCCTCCTTTTTTAGGTCTTACCTTTGAAGAGAGGGATATCATCGAAGGAGCCTTCCGTCAAGGTCTCATTCGGGTCTTGGCAGCAACTTCTACTCTCTCTTCGGGGGTAAATTTACCTGCACGTCGTGTGATTATTCGAACCCCGATTTTTGGTGGCCGACCTCTAGATGTTCTTACTTACAAGCAGATGGTTGGACGTGCTGGAAGGAAAGGAGTAGACACAGTGGGTAAGTTTGAAGTTAATTTTAATAGCATTGTTGAAAGACAGTATTAGTCTACTTGAAATTTGACTAGTGCCTGACAGCTGGTTTTCCATTATGCTGTAGTTCTATGCAATGAACTAATGTTATCCTTCTGAATTCACTTAATATTTATAGTGAATGTCAATTATAATTTTCATATATCATCAACTGTTGATTTTTTACAAATGTAGAATTAAGATTTTCTTTTGCATACAATGAAATGATTTAATGTTATGCAAATCAAGATTACTTTCATGTTAACTGGAAGATGAATTTTAATTCCCAAGCATAGTATACTCTTTAGTGCTAATTAATTTTAATGGCTATTAGTTCAGCCTAGGTAACTGGTCTCAGCGATCAAACAGGGATGCTGAGAGCTGGAAAGTACCCTTTCACACTTTGGCATTAGGAACTTCACGTGCTGTCTCTTTCTCTCAAAATTGGTGCTGGCTCTGAACATACCTTTTTATTCCTTTTTATTTTCTTAACCTTATACCAGCCAGTTATGGTAATATTACTAACTATCCAAAGAAAACTTTTATCTTAAGTAATGGGGAAGAGGCTTGTTCGAATTAACTGTTAAAATAGCAGCAAAAGTTGTTTCTTTTTTTTGAGACAGAGCCTCAAGCTGTTGCCCTCAGCAACCTCCAACTCCCGGGCTCAAGTGATTCTCCTGCCTCCACCTCCCAAGTAGCTGGGACTACAGGCACCCGCCACAGTGCCTGGCTATTTTTTTTTTTTTTTTTTTTTTTTTGGTTGCAGCCATCGTTGTTTTGGTGGCCCAGGCCGGATTCAAACCCACCAGCTCAGGTGTATGTGGCTGGCGCCTTAGCCGTTTGAGCCACAGGCACTGAGCCACAAAAGTTTTTTCTAATCTGCTACATCATTCTGTGTGTAACTACATCGTTAGCCTTCTGATATTAAAGAACCTTGGAAGGAACGTTCCGGGGAACTTCATCTCTCTTCTCTTTTACATAATTAGCTCCAATATTATATTAGCTGTTAAAAAAAATAGGCAAACAGTTTTATAGCTATGGAAGAGAAATGAGGAGATCTGGGAAAAAAGGTAAAATGTTAATGGGGAAATAGGTGGGATATTTTGGACACAAAAAACTGGAAAATATATCGAGCAAGTGACTTTTAGTACATCCTCTCTTGTATGTCTCCAAATACAGTTGATCCTCATTATTTATAGATTCCATATATATGAGTTTGCCCACTTAATAGAATTTATTGAGAACCCCTAAAATCAATACCTCTGGGGCTTTCATGGACATGGGCTGATCTGCTAAACAATTGGTCTTTCTGAGTGTGCTTTCCTTGCTGAAGCCGAGCAAGGCAATCCTCTGCCTTCTTGTTTCAGTTTAACATTTTTGCTATTTTTCTTGATGATTTTGCTGTTTAAAAGGACTGCGGAGCGTGTGTGCTGAAGTGCTATCTAATGTTTCTTAGTGCATTAAGTCTGTGACATGCCTTTTGGAGAAAATACGTGATAAGATAAGCTTTTTTCAGGCATGAATTATAGTGCTGTTGGCTGTGAGCTGTTGCCATGAGTAAATCAGTGATAGTAGAAACTCCATAGTTAGCCATCTCCCTACATTGACCACCTCCTTAAGTCGACCTAATATTTGTAGCCCAGACATACACCACATGTACTCATCAGTAAAGTAGGCCTACTTCCTTTGGTTGACCACCTCTGAATGTTGACCAGTTTGTTAGAGTCCTCCAGGGGTCTCATTTACAACCCACTTACAGAGGTTCTACTGTATATTAAGTAAGGTGTCTTTAAATGGAAATACATGTAAAGCATGGTTTTGTATTGCTTGATGAAAATGTTATTACTAGAAGCTTTTTTTAAATCTGTTTTCCCCAATAGCAGTGGTTCCATTGTTATTCAGTATTAAGTGTTTGTGGCAACTTTATGTGGAAGAAGTAGAATACGACTACCGTAAATAACAAGAATTGACTATAATTTTTTAGTGACTGGATTAATTAGAATATAAGTTGATTGCTGCCACAAAAGCCAGCAAATAGATATTCAAGGAAGGTAGAAGCTAATTTCTTTCTCATACGATGGTAAAATTGTGAGTAATCTGGGCGTGATGTGGTGGCTGCAGTGTATGGACATAGTTTCTTCTATTTTGTTCTTCCATCTTCAGCAGTATAGTTTCTACTTGTGGGATAAGACAGCTAGTACAGTCTGTCACGTCTGCATTTCACCCAACAGAAAGGGGAGACGGAGGTAAAGGTCATGCCCTGCCCTTAAAGCCACTGCTTAAAAGTTGCACATAGTTAGTTTTCCTCATATATAGTTGGCTAAAACTTAGAGGTTCACTCCCCGATTGGAAGGGTGGCTAGGAAATATAATCTTTAGCTGAATGGCCATGTGCCCAACTAAAGTGTTTTATTAAAGGAAAACTGAGAGAGTGGGTATTTAGGGGACACCTGTCACTAAGCCCCACTAAGAAATGACTCACAATCTCTGAAGGGTCATTGGTCTGCCTTTCTTTTAAGCACTAAACATTTTGGTCATGAAAACAAAACTTTCAATTTTGTTGGTTTTTTCCTACCATAGGCATCGGAGAAGTTTATCTAATTTCTTTCACTTTACCTATAAAATATGTGTATTACATGTATATGTTTAAAAAGAGTGAGAGGAAGAGATTAAGACACCCGTTTCCCATTCCTGTTTGCCTTGCCTGCTCTTCCCCAAAGGCTGATTTCTCATTAGACTCATAACTGGAGAATGGAGTCTAAGTTCATTTTACATAGATATGCTTCCCTTAGGGCCATAGGGTCTTTAAGTTAATGTAGATAAGATAAGGAGATCTTATTTGCCTTGCTATGTTAGCTTGTATTTATCATAGGTAAAAAAATTGGAAGGTTGGTGTCTGGGCTAATTACCAAGTCTTAAATCATATAATGTGCAAATAAGGAAAATATAGTAACTTTATTTTTGAGGTTTTGAAGATTTCTGAGCTTTTGATCCTGTGTACTGTTCCATTTTCAGGGTGGCATATGAGTTACTTGGAACTTTAAGCTATTAGGGAATCTGGGAATATAGTGTTTCATATCCACTATGGAGATTTAAATACTTAAAGCTTTTTGAATTGTGTAGCATCTTTGTAACTTCTGTGCATTTGTAAATGACATTAATATTTCCTGTATAGTAAGCACATTTTATTTAGATGATGTTTTAGTCATTCTGTTGATTATCTAAAACCTTCTAGTGCAGGATGACAGTGCTGTGTGTCAAGTGATTTACAAGTTCAACAGTCAGTAGTAAATGGTTTCATTCTATGGTAATGGATAAGACCTGAAATATGTGGGAGCAGGAACCTGTACATATATACTGACATTTATTTGGACATTTTCATGAATCTTGCCTATTTTAAAAATTGGAAGCCCATTTTATTGAAGAATCAAAGCCTGGAAAACCTTTAAGCCACTCAAAGGGGTTTGTTGTCTTGCTACTGGTATAGTTGATCCATTTTCTAGGTAAATATTTTTTTTTTTGGAGACAGTTCCACTTTGTCATCATTGGTAGAGTGCCATGGTGTCATAGCTTACAGCAGCCTCAAACTCTTTGTCTCAAGCAATTTTCTTGCCTCAGTCTCCTGAGTAGCTGGGACAATAGGTGTCTGCTACAATGCCTGGCTATTTTTAAAGGCAAAGTCTTGCTCTGGCTCAGGCTGGTCTTGAACCTGTGAGCTCAGGCAATCCACCTGCCTCAGCCTCCCAAGTGCTGGAATTACAGGTGTTAGCCATTGCACCTGGCCTAGGTAATTTTTTTTTTAAGTTAGACTTTTTGTAGCTGTTACAAAAGCCAGGTGACTTACTTTACTTTATTTATTTTTATTTTTATTTTAAGACAGAGTCTCACTATGTTGCCCTCAGTAGAGTGCTGTGGCGTCACAGCTCACAGCAACCTCAAACTCTTGGTTTTAAGTGATTCTCTTTCTTAAGCCACCCAAGTAGCTGGGATTACAGGCGCCCACCACAATGCCCGGCTATCTTCTTGTTGTTGAAGTTGTCATTGTTGTTTAGCTGCCCTGGCTGGGTTCGAACTTGCCAGCCTCAGTGCATGTGGCTGGCACCCTAACCTGCACTGAGCTGTGGGTGCCGAGCCAAGGTGATGTATATTATATGTTTTTTTTTTAAATTGGAAATTGACAAATTATGATTACATATATTCATCGAGTACAGAGTGATGCCATACATAAACAATGTAGAATGACTAGATTAATCTAATTAACCTAACCATCACCTCAAATACTTATTTATTCGTCCTTTAATGAAATATTGTGCTCTTTGACCAGTATCTCCCATTTCCCCCCCTCCATAGCCTCTGGTATTTACCAAAATTCTACTCTCTCCTTTTCTATATCCAGTTTTTTTTAGATTCCACATATGAATTGAGAAAGTGTGATATTTGTCTTTTGTGCCAAGCCTATTTCATTTAGCATAATGTGCTTCAGATTCATCCATGTTGTTCTAGACAATGTAATTTTCCTCTTTTTAAGGAAAAATTAGTAGTATTCCATCGTGTATCCATTGATACACATGTATGTTGATTTTATAACTTGGCTATTGTGAATAGTGCTGCAGTAAACGTGGGAGTGCAAATATCTCTTTGACATACTGATTTCAAGTTCTTTGGGTATATAACCATAAGTGAAATTGCTGGGTTATATGTAACTCTGTTTTTCAGTTTTTTGAGGAACCTCTGTGCTGTTTTTTCATAATGGCCATATTAATTTATATTCCCACCAGCAGTATACAAAGGTTCCTTTTCCCATATCCTTGCCAACAATTGTTATCTTCTATCTGTTTCATAATAGCTATTCTGTCAGGTGTAAGGTAATATCTCTTTGTGGTTTTAATTTGCATTTCCCTAATGATTAGAGATATGAAGCATTTTTTTCATGCATTTATTGGCCATTATTAAATGTCTTCTTTTGAGGAATTTCTATTAGGTCTCTTAATAGTGTCTCATAGTTCTAGTAGACTTTTGTCACTTATTTTTCTTTTTGCTTCTCTGAGTGAATAGTTTCAAATATTCTGCCTTTGAGCTCACTGATTCTTTCTTTTTTATTGAATCTACTGTTGAAGATTTCTATTGCATTTTCAGCTCATTCATTATATTCTTAATTTCTAAAATTTCTATTCTTTTTTTTGAGACAGAGCCTCAAGCTGTCCCCCTGGGTAGAGTGCCATGGCATCACAGCTCACAGCAACCTTCAACTCCTGGGCTCAAGCAAGTCTCTTGCCTCAGCCTCCCAAGTAGCTGGGACCACAGGCGCCCGCCACAAGGCCTGGCCATTTTTTGGTTGCAGCTGTCATTGTTGTTTGGTGGGTCCGGGCTGGATTCGAACCCACCACCTTAGGTGTATATGGCTGGCACCTTAGACACTTGAGCCACAGGCACTGAGCCTAAAATTTCTATTTTTTAAAAAAATTGTTTCCTATTTATTTGTCATACTTCTCATTTTGTCCATGTATTATTTTTCTAAATTTTATTTACTTTTTAATCCATATATCCATGTAGTTCACTGAACTTTTTAAAGCAAATTATTCTGAATTCTTTGTCATTTCATATACACATAGCTCCATTTTTTAGGGTTCATGGATGGAGTTTGTTAGTTTCTTTTGAAGGTGTTATGATCCCTTGATTCTTTGTAATCATGTGTCTTTGTATTCGTATCTTCATATTTGAGGAGATAGCCACTTCTGGCTCTTATAGGGGTAGACCTTTACTAATTAGTCTAGCTTATGATTCTGGATGGGCTACATGGGAAACCTGTAGGATTAAGGAAACTTGTAACCTTCTTGGTCCTTAAGTGTGGCCTTTTGAGTGAATCCAAATTTTATGTAACAAATCCTTTTATTAAAAGGGGTGCAGCAGAGAAAGATGAAGTTTTACTTGCTTCCTTTGGGTGTTTAAGAAAGGACTTTGAAATCAGAAGGCCACAGGTTCCCCTACCCCTACGGCCCACTCTGGTAGGCAGAGATTGCTTTTGGGATTTCTAGATAGTTGGGCTACTCTGAATTTGGGTGGATCTGCTGGTTGGGCTCCACTGGCAGGTAAGACCACTGCTGAGCTCTGCAATCAGGCAGAGTTGCTGACTGGGTGCTGTAATCCCCTCTGATCAGGCTGGGCTCCAAGGTATAGTCCTTGGCCAGGTCATACCCCTATTTAAGATCTGCACTTGAACAGTGTTTTAGGCTAGGCCTGGACATTAGGTGGAGTTGCTGTTCTATATCACCAGTACTAGCTCCTACGCTTAGAAGAAAAAATAGATTTAACAGGTGAAAAGGCATATAAACTTTATTTAAGGTGAATATTTTAAT
The DNA here is from genome assembly GCA_963575145.1 of Galago senegalensis. NCBI lineage: Eukaryota > Metazoa > Chordata > Mammalia > Primates > Galagidae > Galago > Galago senegalensis. Next base: position 7,963 of record CAUYTI010026147.1, read on the forward strand.
TTTTATGTACATGGAGGCCTCTGAAAAAAAGAATTGAAGACCTAAAAAACTATTAGACTTTTATAACATCTCATATAAAATGAGGATCATGTATAACATCTTAACAATGAGCAATAAATTGTGAAGAAGTGACAAGACAAAGAAAAAGGTGATTGGGCTTCTAGGGGCAAGAAATTGTGAGATGATAAATATATGGGGGAAGCTAATGGAAGGCAAGGATTATTTTAGTAGTGGGTGTTTGTGCCGACCCATCTCAGTACTGATACTATCTCCAGTAATGAGGGTTGTTCTCCTCGTATGGGAGAGCGGAGGGGAAACATCTTCACAAAGGGGAATTTAGTCTTGCTTTTAGGCAGATAGGGAGAGGATAGAGTTCCCAGAAGCTTTTAGCTCAAAATAATCTTTATGCTAGAGTGGCGTATTTTGGGGTATTAGCATATTCTGAATCTCCTCCTGTCCAAAGTTTAAAAAATTAAAAATATTAAGCTATAATTTTATTACCATAACAACCACTACCATCTTATCTCTTTTTAAACAAATAAGAAAAATTAAATTCTCCCTAGCAGGTATCTTAGGGAAATGTGGAATTTGGGATTTTGTAAATGCATGTCTTTTTGTTTTAGGTGAGAGTATCTTAGTTTGTAAGAATTCTGAGAAATCGAAAGGCATGGCTCTCCTTCAGGGATCTCTAAAACCTGTTCGCAGCTGTCTGCAAAGACGAGAAGGAGAAGAAGTAACTGCTAGCATGATACGAGCTATTCTGGAGGTAAGAGAGTTCATTAAATTACCATTTGTTCTTGTACACCTGAAGTAAAATTGAAGTCTCTGAAAATCTTATCTTTGTGTTTCTTTATAAGATTATTATACTTATAGCCTTCCAAAGTCTGAATCTTTATTTATTTTTATATATATGTGAATTTGTGTGTGCAGTTGACCCTTGGACAACACAGGTTTGAACTACATAGGTCCACTTACATGTGGATTTTCTTCTGTCTCTGCCATGTCTGAGATAGCAAGACCAACCCCTCCTTTTTCTTCTCCTCCTCAGCCTCCTCAACATGAAGATGGTAAGGATACAGTTACTTCTACTTAATGAATAGTAAAAATATTTTCCTTATAATTTTCCTAATATTTCCTTTTATATATGGCTTACTTTATTGTAAGAATACATTATATAATACATATATAACTTACAAAATATGAATTAATTGTCTATATTATTGATAAGACTCCCAGTCAACAGTAGGCTATTAGCAGTTAAGTGTTTTGGAAGTCAGAAGTTATATGCAGATTTTCAACTTCACTGGGAATTGGTATCCCTAACCCTCATGTTGTTCAGTGGTCAATTGTATATAGCTATATATATGCTTATATCTATATTTATGTTAATATGTAATTATTATATTTCCTTGAGTTTAATACAGCTAGTGTTATATCAGTCCATGTCAAAACAGTGATTAAAGACCAACTGCCAGATAACTCTCTTTTATTTTTTATCATTTTTGAATTTAAAGAAAAAGTGACAAAGATGGATCCTATTTTCTCCAACCAGGTAATACCTGTTGACATTAAAATAAAATCAAGGTACACATATACATGACTAGAAGTTTCTGATGATACAGAAAAATCTAAAGTGAAGAATAAAACCTTCTTCTATTTAGAGTCCTCAAAGATAACCCCTGTTCAGTGTTTCATGTGTCCATTCAGAAGGGTTTTCTGTGCATGTACCAGAATGCCTTGCTATTCAGCTTACTACTAGTGCTGGTACTGGTACCCGTACTCTTTTTTCCCCCTTCAGCTTTCAGTTTGGATAAAAAAGAAAATACTTGATGATACAGGTAAGATGTAAAAAGTAGGCATTTTTATACACTACTGAAATTCTTTTGGAGGGTAACTGGGCCATACCTCCTAAAATTAAAAATGCACATATCCATTTATCTAGCAATTTCAAATCTAAAAATTGTAACTAGGGAATAAAATATGTGAAATTACATCAAATTACATGTTTGGGAATGTTTGTCATAGCACTATTAGTAATTAGTAAAAATTGGAAAAATCTGTAATGCTATTAATGCTCAATAAATTATGGTGAAATGATGCTTTGTGGTTTTTTTTTTTTAGTTTATTACCTCTCAATCTTTTTTTTTTTTTTATTGAGTGTTAACTATGTACATTGATACTCTTCTGGGGTACAGTGTGGGGTTTTCACATGCATTCTGAAATACTTCCATCAAACTGGTCAACACAGCCTTCATGTCATTTTCTCAGTTATTGC